>VZTR01031435.1:941-38157 GCA_013400775.1 Chaetops frenatus | reverse complement strand
GGCCCGGGCCCTCCTCGGGCCCGCGTGTGCGGGGCCCCTGCCGCGATATTTGGCCCTTAGACTGCCTTCTCTACGTGTGGTTGTTGCGAAATCACCCAGTTCCCAAGTCGCCAGTAAGTTCTTGTTCTCATGAGCTCCGCTGTAAATTCAGCCAAATAGCCCAGAGGCCAAGGAATGGCTCCACCTACACCATTATAGCGGGGGCACAGCTTGGCTGGCAGCTTTGCCTTATTGCCTGATTACACAACAAAAAGGATCTCGCACAATACAAAATTTAATTTGCATCTTGGCTCTGGTCTGGACTGTAACTGCTGACCCGCAGTGAGTAGGACAAGGAAATTTAGTGGAACTATTGACTGTAATGTTTTGTTGATGTTTGGAGTAGGTGAATTTTACTGAAACCAATGCAGCTGTGTGTAAATAAAGTAATTTAGCACTTCCTGTCTATTACCCATTTTTGGTGAATCTTTATTCCTTTTTTTAAGATAAAGCAATATTTCTCCTGTTAAAGAGTAGCTCCCCTGTGCTTGATAATGCACAGATCTCTTGATCACTAGAATATGAACCACAATACTCTTATTTACTGTATAATTCAGGTAGAGATCTGTAACTGCAGCCCTTGGTAAACAACAACCAAGCCTGAGGTTGCCAAAGTTCTCAAGGCAATCTAGCTTGGGTTTACCTTATAACAAGCTGTCCTTAGTTTAACAAATCATTAAAAGCTGAAGCAGGTTCCACCACTTTGCTAAGTTGTGCTTCCTGTTACACATTGTAGAAGGAGGGTGCAGAAACGAGTTGCTAAGCTGCTTTGGTGGTTTTGGCGACTTTGGTTTGATGTGTGGGTTTTTCTTTCCCAACAGTTGTTCTCATTAGTACTTTCTGTCCAGGGTTCTAAGAAGTCAATGCAGTAGCTTGAGATTTAGTGAAGTTAAGTATGCTAGCTCAATAATTTCAGTTAAGGGTGACTATTAAAAGGCAGGTTATACCAAACATTAATTAACTGAGGTTTAATGACAAAATAATGTAGGCCAAATTCTGTTCTTGCTTTTATCCATGTAATCTTACAGAAGTTCAAAGGGCTCTGTAAGCATTCATGAGTGCAGGTTTGTCCTAGTGCTAATGACAAGCAACATCATTCTAAATTAACCTCTTGGGACAGTCTTACCTACAGCCGTTTCTGAATACTGTTGAACCAGGAATTGTATTTGCCAGTTAATACTTGCAGAATAGCTGCTGATTATTTACAGGTTTCATATTTAGCTCTGCTGCCTCCTGGCCAGGTCAGAGTTTCATCCAACTTCCTTGGCCTTCCTGCCTTAGAGCTGTCCTTATGTGGAACACCAAATCACCACAATTTCTATACAGCTCCCACTACTGGCACTTCTCTGTCAGTCATATCCATACTAACTTCCTCATCATCACTTTAGTTGTACTTTTACACAGCAAGAAATCTGCTTTCATTATATCTTCTTATTGAGACCCTGTCTAACTGTGGTTTCCTTCACTGAAATGTCTCGTTTTATCTTGGTTCCAGCACCTAAAATTATTTTCATTTAGACCCAGGTAACTTATCTAACTTGATCATTAGTTCCTCTCCATTTCCTCCTTTCTTATTGATCAAAATATGTTGTGCTCTCTCATACCATTCTTCCAGTGATTCTGGTTCTCTGTCATGTCAAATTTACATTTTTTTTTGTTCTCATGAGCATAACTGCTCTTGTACTATAATCTTGTATTGTCTCTTAATTTGCTGCCCTACTTTTTTCAGCCTGCCAGAAATGCCAGCTTTGGTGCTTGCCTTCATTTATGTCTTACAAAAGACTTCTTACCTTCTTGTTTCTCCTCTGTCTAAGGACAAAGTTAAGTCAAATTGGATACGACTCTTCTCATATTAATATCTTCTCAAAAGTCACCTCTTCATCAATGTTTTCCTCTATGTACATCTTCATGGGAGAGAGAGAGATTTTATGTACCATTTCCACTCTATTTCCTCAGTACTTGCTTACGTACCTTTAGTTTATTTTTGCTCTGTTTTGAATGAATTTAGGAAAGGTAAAGGTGAAGCTTCTGCTTTGCATCTGCACAGCTTCTGTGCCTTTGCTGTAGCATGAGATTTCTCCTTCTTTGCGGTTGGCTTGGATAAGCAGAAGCTTCTTCACTCGTGGGGCAGAGAAGGCTCCACCTTCTCATCTAACATTGAGTTTCCACTTCCGACCATCCACCATGGTAGGAACTTCTCAGAAGGAAAGAGAAGAAATTGCATCAACTAAATACGACAAACAAAGCAGCACATCTAATGCTCTGTGAGCCAAGCTGCTGCACTGCCTTCTCCTGTGGCCTTATCTCTGGGTTGGAAATGAAGAATGAGAAGCTGGATGACAAGCCAGGCCCATGCAGAATGTTCCCTTTGGCTGACAAGCAATGGCCAAGCCCACACCTGGGAGCTCGCCAGGAAAGGATCCAAACGTTGCTGAGTGATTGCATCCACTGCTGCCAGGATCTACAGCTGAATCCAACTTTTTGTGTCTGCTGACAGGCCCAAAAGAGTCTGTGCTGACACTAAAGCACATCTACTAACTGCTTCCTAGTCAATCAAACTAAAAGTCTCCCTGTGTTTGTACTGTCCTCCAGTCTTAGAAAAACAATAAGCAAGATCCAAGAAGGTAATTGATGAATTGTTTCCAGCACAAACAGAGGCAGGAGATCCTTAACATCCCCTTGCTGCCAAGAACATCTGTTCATAAATTGGAACCTTAGAATTAGAAGTCAGAGACTACTTAGAAATGAGCAAACAAAAGCAGTTGTTGCCCTATCAGCATTAGAAATATACCTATACACATATAGGCAAAACTCAGTTTTAAGGACAGTAGAGACTGTTAAATGTACTACTCAGTTTTCATTAGCCTAAATGACATGTGCTTTCCTACTTCTAATTACTCTTTTTGTTAGCAATATGATTCTATGGCAAAAGTTTGCTCTCTTTGGCACCAGGTTGAGACAAATCTCTTCATGCTATTGTGCCCTTTAGGAATACTGTCAAATTGAATCACTCAGGACTCATGAGTCTTGCCCTAACATGAAGAGATTGATTTGAAAACCATGGGACTAAAGTATTTTTTTTGTTTTTCACTTTCCATTTCCATTTTTAAACCAGGAAAACTGACATTGCCAGCTTTGCTCTCACATGCAAATGAATGCAGTCCTAGAATAGTGGCAGTCAGATGTGGCAGTGACTGCCTCTGCCAGCATTTTCTGATCAGTTATATCTGAAATATCAAGAACTGTTGTGGTGTCAGAAAACATACCACAACAGCAGCCTCTACAGCCTATTTAAAGGCAGTTAAAATAGATAGAAAAATTACTTCAGGCAAAGATACAGAGGAATTCTCAACCTTTTATAAACTGGGTCTCATTCAAACAAAGTATGTTTTAGTAAAATCTACTGATATATACCTAATAAGGAATGTAGGCTCTCCTACACAATGGAAAAGTTTAAAAGAGCCAAGCTGAGTAAGCTGATGAGTTTGCTGTAGCAGAAAGGGTTTGTGCAAACCTTGACTTACAGAGCACAGCTGTTAATGGTAACAGCTTTTACCTGTATGTGCAAAGGGCTGAGGGTGGCTGGGCCGTGGTGTGCACGGTTCTGATGCTCACACATTGGCAAGATGGACACTGAAAAATGAAGTGAGTGTAGAGAAGAGCTACAGAATGATCAGGAGTCAGAGAAAATGCTATGTAATAAAAAAACTAAAAACTTCAATTTATCCACTGAATCAAAAAGATTGAAAGGTGAGTTGATAACTGTATACATATATGCACAAAAAAATATTGACTGTAAGGGCCATTTGAACCTGCCAGACTGAAATAAGGAGGAATAATGTCTGGTAGCTGTAATCAAGCAAAGTAAAATAGTTTTCAGTACCTAGTTCAGTACTGACAATAAGTATTCCTTGGAATAGTTAAGGATTGTCGTTGATTACTTGGCTTTGGGTGTCTTCAGATTGAGACCCAATGCTTCCCTGGAAAACACAGGCAAGCCCAACACAGGTTGTGTTGTGTTTGAGTATAGCAGGCTCAGTTCAGGGTTAAATACACCTGCCCATAATTTACAGATCAGACTATATCCTCCCACAGCCTCCTTTAGACTTTATAAATAAATTTCTATACTTTGTAAACTCTGCAAAACATCTATAAATAGTTCTTTTTCTCCTGCCACCCCAAGTTTAGCTTTCCTTTCCATGTATGCCTCATCTCTATTGTGGCTGGAAAAATATCACTGACAGGTTATGAACTTCTTGTCTCAGCTGCTAAGGCTGCACAACATCTCTCTGAGAAGTTTCTTAAGTAGTTGTCATGGCCCTCACTTTTATTTGGCCTCTAGGAGAATGTGCTTCATCCAGTCCAGCTCTCTCTCTACCTGGTCTGGGGTTATGTTTCAGAGACTTTTTCAGCCTTTCAAAGAAAGTAGATAAAATCAAAGCTTCCCTCAGCAGCAACAGCCCACTTGAAGTCATATAAGTGTTCTTAAAATTGCAGCAGCTTTTGGGATTGCTGACACCAAACAGGAATATTTGGCTTGGCCAGACTGGTACCTGTGTAACTAAGGGGAAAGCTGGCATCTTATGTGTATTAGCTCTGTGCTTTTCCTTTCCTCATGTTGTGTATTGTCTCTTTGAATGTACAGCTACAGTTTTCTTTGTTGTTCTTCATATTTTATCAACACACAAGGTTTTCCTCATGGTTAAATAAGAGATTCTGATCTCCTAATAGATATGTAGATAACACTGTGTTTTTTGCTCCAGTAGCTGACATAAGGCTGAATCTGGTAACCTCACTTACTGAATAATTGTGTTGTCATTGGGAATACTCACATATGTAAAATGAGTAGGACTTGGCCCTTTGGTCATATTTTTGTAATAAAAGATAAAATGAGATTTTTAGGAAACTGCAACTTATGACCATAATATTTATGAGGCTGTCAGGACTGCACTGTAAAAATTTGTATTATTTAATTCTTCACTCTGACACTAAAGCATCATTTCATTTATATGCAAATAGGAATATGCTGTTTCTTCACTGAAGAAGCTGTTTGAATTATTCAGATTTTATTAATAAAGCTTCATAAATAAGTATTTTTTCTACTCAATTGGTAGTGGCCAGGGGAGAGAATCTGTTTATGAGACTTCGTTATTATGAGCTTCATAACAAAATATGAAGATTTATGGAGTACATAATTAGACATTATGTGATTCTAATGGAAACACTGGGTTATCCAGATGAAATACTCTTTTCTTTATGCATTTCTCCTTGGCAGAGGCACTTTCTGGAATATGGACAAAACCTATCCCCATCACTAAGTTCCAAGAAAGGCCTATGAAAGGCAGAGAAATTTAATACCTTTTTTTAATCATACACACTGAAATAATTTTGAATAAAAGAGGGTACCTAAGGAAGACTACAAGGAATGCCAAGGAGAAGCAGGTAGAGAAAATGCCATCTCTGGGCAGAGGTGCTGGTCTGCAGACCAAGGGTTAACTCTGTGTGTGGCAGCACAATCCAGCCTGAAACTGCCTGGTCTTTAAACCATCGTTTAGGTGACCAGAAATGAATGTTCCCTTCAGGTACCCATCCTAGTGAGAGTCCAGATGTGAAAAACCTGCTGAACATTACAGAGCAGCCCACAGAGATTTATTACTGTGTGCTATAACCCAAGCAGAGTTTTAATCTCACCTACAGAACTCCTGAAATCCACCACAACAAAACTACTGTAAATGAGCAGTAGAGGAGAACATCCAGGCTGCAGGGCTGGTGCAGAGACTTGAAGATGTTTTGCAGGAAAAGTTGCTGGCTTGAGTTTTGACATTGCTGATTGGGTATGGACCTAATATACTGAATTTAGTGCTTGTCTGGAAGCAAGACCATGGAGCACATCTTGTGGAAATCTCTCAACATCTCAAACTTATCAAGAGGAAGAAATGAGCCTATAACTGTATACAGGACTGAATACAGTCAATTTTTTGCATGTGAAATAAGGGTCTGTGAGCCACTTTGCTGGGCTTCATGCAACTAAGCACTGAAGTGTATACATAATTTGAAACACATGTGTATCCTTGAAGGCACTCAACTGGTTGTGTGCTGCTCTTAGCAGCATGTGCCAGATAGATAAGGGTGTTTGTGAGTGTGTAAATGGGCAGGCAGCTGCCAGAAGGCTCCTGGTTTAGATAACACAATCACAGAGGCAAAGGATGTTCTGAAAATTTTAAACTCTGCATAGTCATTGTGGACCTAATTATGGTCAGGGCAAAATTGAATAATGTACATTAATTCCTGCCCTTTAATACCTGACCAGGTGTTTTGAATGAGAAAATTCCTTAAAAAAAAATCCACTTTTCATGCTAGCTTGTATAACCACTTTTTTTTTTTTTTAAATAACATTGTATAAGACCTGAAAACACCCAAACTATTCATTGCATTAATTTTTGAAGAGGAATTAATACTGCAACACTGCAACTTTCATTTCTGGAGTTTAATTAAAAAGATAAAAGTCAATACAGTAATGATGGGCCAGGTCATCCCCACCTGTGGCCTCTCCCCACCCTGCCCACCTCCCTATTTCAGCCCAGCCTGGGCTCATTGACTTGGGTTTTGGTGGTGTAATGGTGCAGCTCTCTTGCTTCCCTCCAGCCCTGCTTGGTTGTGGGGTGATATCCTGGGCTGTCCCTGTGCCCAGGGAGGTGACAGAGAGGTGTGGGGGCTGTCTCCTCCCTACCCTGCTCAGGTCCTGCCCACGCTGGAGGTCCCCCCCAGCACTCCAAGATTATATTATGCTTAGATTATTATTTGTAAGTTTTACTGAGGAGGAAACGCCACACGTATCTCGTTCTCCTTTACTTGTCTCCTCTGCTGCAAAGATGAGATGCAGAGGCTCCCCATGGAAGCCTTCCAGACCAGGCAGGGTTTTGAC
Source organism: Chaetops frenatus (assembly GCA_013400775.1). Taxonomy (NCBI): domain Eukaryota; kingdom Metazoa; phylum Chordata; class Aves; order Passeriformes; family Picathartidae; genus Chaetops; species Chaetops frenatus. Next base: position 31,193 of record VZTR01031435.1, on the reverse strand, counting down.
CCACGTGTATCCAGCCTGGCAGCTCTCTTGGCCCATAACTGTACGTGCTTCTGCTTCAGACTCCCAAGTTCTTCGGCCAAAGGAAGCAAATATAGAAATATAAATTGGGCACCATATATCCTAGCCTGGGCAACTAAGAAACCTAATTTTTAGGCTCTCCCAGCCCAGCAGTAAATCAGGAGAATTCCTTGCTCTGGGCTGTGATTTACTTCTAACTTTCTCCTGTTTCCACTTCAATTTTTCCTTGGGGTAGCAACACTAAAATCTGAGAAAAACACTTGATTTCTTGCAATCTCTCATACTGAAAGTAGTCATACCTCCAAGTTGGCTACCTCCAATGCTGCTGCACTGCTTACCAGCTACTGTGGGAATAACAGTACTGAATTTGAATATAAAACTGTTTTTTTGCTTTGGATTTTTTTTTCCTTTTCACTGAGAGGATAGCATGCCTTGGAAAGGTTTTATTTAAAGTGTGTACTGGTGCACTGCAGAGCTAGTTCTGTATTAAATTCCAAGGATGAATTCTCTTGTGAGTAGTTTGCTGCAACTTGACTGATTCATTTATTTTTAAAGACAATTGTCTGGGTTGTTGTTTGTTTTTTTTTTTTTTTTTTTTNTTTTTTTTTTTTTTTTTTTTTTTTTTTGTTACTCTCAGCTACAGGTGATGAAATGAAAACTAGCTTCATTGTTATTATATGAAAAACTACAATGAGGTGACTTGCCTAATGCCAGAATTAAGGTGGTAACTTCTGTGGGCTGGCAGAGGAGTATGTTGAAGTTTACTGTGGCTCTGGCCTCATGTGACAGGTGCAGCTCTGTGTCAGGATACAGCAGCAGGTTTTTCTCAGGCTCTGGCACAGGGAAGGCAGGGTTGTGATGATGTGGAAAGGCAGTTCTGCTTCTCCTCCTCCCATGCCATGTTTCTAGTCTTCTGTGACCTCTGGCAAATAAGTGGGAGCCATGTTCTCCTTGTTATCAAGTTACATGTTCAGGTGTCTCAGACAAGCCCTCTCCAGACAGGTGAGGCAATGAACCACACAGCACATATGGCTGCATCTGGAATAGACACTCACTTAAGAATGAACTTTTTTGAGCTCTCAAGTGCCCTTATCTTCTAACGTTCCCTTAAGCATAGAAACTCACCTGGAATATTTTAGTATATGAGACTGCCTTGCCTATTCTGGTTGCTTGCTTTCTGCTGTAGTATGTTTTTTTTTGTGGGGAGGCATATAGGACATTAGTTGTTCCAAAATTCCTCCTACACAACACCATTTCTGAAGTTTGTGGATCCCTTTCATATTCTCAGTGAGGAGCTATTTTAGTGCTGTAATTTGTTGTGAGCATGCTCCAAGTAGTGGGTTTTGCTGCACATGAGATTTCCAGGGAGACTTTAGATGACTAGATTCTGATTTTAGTTCTTTTCTTTGCTCTGTGGTATGCAAGCCACAGGACCATATGATACAGCCACAGAAATATGTGTGCTCATTTTGAAACTGCTTCCTAGTATAGCTATAAAATATGGAAAATATGAGTTAAACTGATCAAAAGTTATGTCACTATTCAAGAAAGCTACAAGCCCAAAACACCTGTGAAAATGGAAATATTATTTTCCAATAGGCCTTTCTAAAATATCTAATGTTAAGAAGAAAACTGAAAATTAATTTAATTCACAAGTAGCACTGGGAGTACTCCAGATATGTTGCCTAACTGAAAATAGATTTTATACTAGCATTCCCTGAAAGGGGCATGAGGGATGCAACGGTTGCTGTTCATATTTTCTCCATAGGAGTTGTCAGTTACCTAGTGACTAGTGCATGTATTCAACAAACATAGGGTGTTGAAATGTCCCTGGTTTTGCTACAAATGTGGTAGCAAACTGACCTTTATGCAAATCCATGGCATCCTCAGACGTTATTCTCTGCCATGGAAATCTCTCATGTTCTCTCTTTTGACCCTCTGTTAACTGCAATTTCTATCAAAGTACAAGGAATCACTCAGAAACAGGTATTATCATATTAATTTTGAAAACAAATGAGAAAGCAATAGGAGTGGATGGAAGGACTGAGAAAAGGATTTTTTACAGATAGCAGAAGCAGTTTTGTAAACAATGCTGGTAATTTTCTAACAAAGGACAGAGCAGAGTGGAGACAGTGGTGCTAAATGGGGGTTGGGAACTCACAGGAACGCTACAGTGCTCGTTTGGAGTGGCCGGGGAGAGCTGAAGTCTTCATGTTTGTTCTTCTTGCAAGGACCATGAAGCTGTTGTGGAAACACACAACTTAGCAGGGTGTCTTCCTTCAGGGATTTGAGTAAGGGAAGGGAATAAGGCAACTGTAATGCCTCCCTTCACTATGAACACTGCCTTTCATGCCAGAAGAAAGGCATAGCCTCTCAGCCTTTCTGATGCCTATTATATTCAATATTCTTATAGCCACAGGCTTTGTGTCCTAACCATCCCCTTTCAACTTGGAAAACTCAATTTCCTCTTGTTTTTTTATCCCAAATACATCCTTTGGACACAGTTAGGGGTATTCTGTGTTGTAGATGGTCTGTTTATCCCAGTGCACTCTTGCATAGCACTGACCAATGGGACCTTATTCTCTGCTGACTTTATCTGCATTTGCATATATACAAAGCAAACAAAGCTGTGAATAACAGTTTTACTTGATAGCACTTGGTATCCACACAGCTCTGATGAAAGTTACTTCCTAAGGAGAGGTGGAATGAAAAGTCCAGCCTTAGATGAAAACGTAGTCTGCAGAAAATCCATGGAGGAAAACAAGGAGAGACATTTTTTAACAGATCCTGAAATCAATGAAGAGCTGGTAGGGATAGCTGAAGATGAAAACTGTCATGATTTTACATAAAAATTGGCCTTTAGAGGATTAATTTTAATGTTTCTGCAGGGTGCTTATACTGAGAAGCATTAAGGTCAAAATACAAGTATTTCAAATTAGGAAAGCAAACAGCTTCAATGATAGCTTGAAATAATCAGGTTTCTTAATGGGAGACTTCAGTGAGGATGAAATTATGGTAAAAAATAGATTGCTAAAGCAATGAGAGCAGTAATGTGCAGCCACAGGAGAATCAGGGTGTGGAAAAAAGCCAGGGTCAAGCATGAAGTCAGCATCCCAGCCAGCAGGGACAGCCAATAGGTCAGACTGGAGCAAAACAAGAGTGAGCAGCACATGTATAATAAATGTGATAGGCAGGGCCAAATCCTGCCCCAGCTTACATCAGTACAACTTCAATGGCTGAAACCTCTTAACACAATGTCACTTCCAATATGATCTAACAACATACATGCAGGCTTTTATTTAAATCACTGCACAAGGCTAGATTTCCCACTCTCCTATGCTGTTTCTAGGCAATTGTAACTTCATTGTTCCACTGCTGTTACTATTGTGGTCTTAGATACTGCTGAATTTCTTCTCTTGTGTATCTTCTATGAGTAAAAATTCACCTGCTTCTTATTGGCCTTCTGTTTTAGCAAGACTAAATTCAAGTTAAAAGATCGTTTTAGGAAAGCATGATATTGTACACTATTTCTTGAACAGTACTGTATTTTGTTCACATTTTAAAACTGAATTCTGTGTGCACTCTACCCACTGATCCTCATTTAAAAAATTTTAGGGGTTGTTTTTTCTTTTTTTTGCTACACTGCTAGTATTCATGCTTTCCATATTTTTGCATCAGTAGTTTAATGAGGGGTGATAAAGAGGAGTCAGCTCCCAGAATTAATAAGCTGGAAAACTGACTTTGTTTGAAACACCTTTCTTGTCATATCTCCTATACTTGTAGCATTTATATTATTTTTGAAGTAGTCACTGATGTGAGAATAGTTATTTTAATCTAACACTTACCTTTCCATACAAGTAAAACTGTAACCACTTATCTGTAAGTATGCATGCACACAAGGATTTACTGCTCTAAACCCAGAAGGAGCTACAGGTATTTATGTTTCTGAACTCTAGCTTTTAAAACTGTAATTCTTTTATCCTTGTTGTTTGGCAAAAACAACCAACCAAACAAACAAAAAAAACTCCCAACGGGTGATGTTACAAATAAAAATCAAAAAATTGCAAATCTCTAAAAGCTGCCACATCCCTGCCCTAAAACTCCAGGCTTTAGCTACTCTTTATGTATATTTTCTTTTAGATTAGCATTATAGAGAAGACTGTGTTTCCTCCTTGTTTACATCAGTCTAACCGAGGTAGAGTTAACCCTCAGCTGGCTGAGGCAGAGCAGCAGTGGTGCTGCCTGGGGTTTCCCTGTGCCCGCCGCACGTTCGGCCCAACACAGGAGCAGAAAGCCACGGCTCCTGAGAGAAGCGTTCCACACCTGCATGCAGGAGAAGGTGGAAATACACACGGAGAAAACTGTGCTGTGCCCAGCTGGCAGCATCCCTGGCAGAGCTGTGCCAGCATCCCGGGGGGCACGGGGAAGCCCCCAGCAGACGGTGGCACTGGGGCCCTCAGCACAAAGCAGTCTGTCGAAGAGAAGCTTTATACTGAAAGGAGAGTAATTCATATATCACTTAAGGCACCGAGCTTAAAATATTGAAAAGGAGGACAGAACTATGGTAAGGAGGGTTCTTTTAGAAAATTGCCTGTGGACTGTATTTTAATGTTCTGAAGCTGTTCCCTCAAGCTGTTTTACACAATACCCAGTTTTCTTGAGTTTCAGAAGTACTAATGATTCAATGGATGCAGAATCACAGAAAGCTCCTGAACTCGTCTTATGCTCTCCTCCACTGCCTTGAAGTCCTATTTTCAGCTAGTGGTTCAGAACTACAGAGCATTGCAAAGGGGCAAAAAACGCTCTGGTGTTAACTGATACCTTCTTTGAAAGAAATTAGTTTTAAACCAGAGAAATTGGATGTTTATGAAGGAAATATATTGTTTATTTTTCCTAGAACTGGTAGACTACTAAAATAGATGCTTGGGTTAACACAAGAATTACAGTAATGAAATGCAGCATTGTCTTTTGTGTTTGGTATCACGGGTATTTTTCCTCTCTTTTCCAATATTTCTGTAGATATTTCTTGAGGGTTCTTATGTTTAAAATAGGAGTTACATGAAACGCTGTAAATATGGATAGAAATTCGATGAGTAACAAGCCCCTTTCCCCAGTTTAATACGAGGATAGTGCTTTTTTTAATCCTTTCCAAACATATGGTAAACAGTTCCTTGCATAACCTAGAAATACCATTTTGTGTAAATTTCAGTTTTATAGGACTTAAGATACATGCTGCATACTGTCTAGCAGTGGTAGCTTCAAAGGGGAAATTGTGCTGCTGTCTTGTTCCCCAAGATAATTACTGTCGATTAGTTTATGCTCTTAGAATGCTGTGTACTGGTACATGTGTGTGCTTATATTTCTGGGCTTCCCCTGTATGGGGGTCTCTATTTAGTGCTGGAGGCGAGTTTCATGGCCTCATTATCAGATAGAAAGGACCAGGTGACACCCAAGCTGTGTTTTCAACTCTTCAAATACACACAGCACACACCCATGAGCTAATGACAAAGCACAAAGACTGTGAAAGACAAGTTCCCTTTAGTCTTTGGGAAACAGATGACAAGAAGCAGTAGTAACGACCCTGATTTAAAAGCTTGGAATATATTTGGGGAAATAGGAGTTTACTTTCGAAACATGATAGACATGTAAGTAAATGTAACCAGATCTTTTTTTGGGAGCTAACCTAGGCAGGTACTAGAGAAGCTGGGAAATCAGGGTCCAGATGCCCCTCCCAGGAGCCCCAGCCACTCTTGGAGCCCTTTGCTATGTTTTTTTGTTGTTGTTGTTGGTTTGGTTTGGGTTTTTTGTTTTGTGTGGGGTTGTGGGGTTTTTCTGTTAGTTTTTTTGTTTTGGTTTGGGTTGGGGTTTTTTTTTGTTTTTTGAGTAAACTTTCTCCACTTTTGTGATGTCTCCTGCTTTATTGCAGAGTTGTTATTGTGGTGATAGATCTCAGCTGCATCAGGGTAACTGCCTTGTGCCTCTGCTCTCGTCTGGAGTCTGCAAAGCAGTGGTTGGAGCTCCCTTGCAGAGCTCTTGGCTCTGACGGGCAACATGAGAAACATGTGCTCTAAAACTATATGATTGCTGGGCTTTGCCATAAAATTTTAGTGCATTTCTTTTGCTTACACTCCAGTCCTTAATTACTATTATTTTTAACAAATACTGTGAGTTTTAATTAATTCTGAAGTTCTGTAGATCTATATCCTGTACCTTCTGCAAGGTGATTAAGATTCTTCCCCATACATATAGAGTAGCTATGAGGAATACCTTGGGACTGTGATTTTTTTTGTGATTTTTTTTTTTTCTTTTTTTTTTTTTTTTGGTTAAGAGGAGATTTATCCTAACACTGTTTTCCTCGGTGCTCCTGCTGTTACCACTTCTATTGCCCAAGGAAATGTTTCTACCTCAAATCCCTCTGCCTCCACAGTCTATGCACAGATTTTGAATATAGGCCATAGGTCATACTTTGGAGAAAACAGAAGGGTGGAGGGAAAAAGAAAAGTTATAGGTCTTAAAAAGGGGGTGACTTAGCGAAATTTAATGGCTTTTTACATGAAACAGCTCAGGTTGGGGATTCTTGCGGCCTCCTTGGTCATGCCATTCTGACTCTGTAGAGGTAAAGCCAGAAGAAAAACAAGAGCTAAAACAAAGAGATAAGAGATGGCTTTATTTTTGTATATATATTAATTAAATACCATCTGAATATCACGAGAATTTTATCTATCAGGAACTTCTCAACGAAGAAAATAAGGCTTTTCATGAAAAAAATTATTTTCACATTGGGTATTTTGTAGCCAGCTTATGAAGACCAAATGTTGCAAATCTAGCTTGTTTTACAGGAAAGACAGACTCTTAAATGAGTACAAAGAACTAATGAACGGCAGCTAAACACTTAAAATTCATACTTTGTAACATTTAGCAATGCTGCAGCCAACAGTTTAGGTTAGGCTGATAATTTTTTGTCAGTTAGTATGCCTTGCAGAAACATTCTGTTAAGGAATGAGTTTTTAATCTTTAGTTTTTTCATACTAAATTAAACTGTTTTAAAACCTCTATAAAATCTACTCCTGCAATTGAATGTTACTAGAATGTGAACAAGATACATTTTGCACTTTTTAATAGTGATTTGACCTTTTGGCTTTTCTTGCAAATATGATCCAAACAACACTGATGTCACTAGAAATACTTTGCTTATTTATAGTGGGTATTTGATCAGATTCCTTTGCATTAATTAAATATTTGGACAAGAGCACAAATGACTGTATTCTCTTGTATCCTTGGGGAATGCAGTGATTTGGCTGGGGGGGTCTCACAAATTTAAGATGATTTTCCTGAGTCAAAAAGTCGTATGGGCACATATGTGCTCTTTCTACATAAGTTTTAATTATTCCATACAATTCTAAATGGTTTTGCCCTCAAAGAGCTGATATAGGCTTGGATCACAAAACCTATGTAATAGAGTAACTGGAGCTTTCATTCATGAGACGGCAGATGTGGACTGAAATCACTTCACAGACAGAGAAGGGATCTTTAGTGAATACTATAATGCTGTTTGGTAAAATGAGAAGGGAGAACCCTACCATACTTTTTAGTGATGTGCTAGACTCAATAAATTCCCAAGTCATATTTAGAATTACATAGGAATCCAGAGCTTTCAATTTTCTACAGAACATTCCAGCAGAAAACACAGATACTACCTTCCAGAAGACTCACAAAACTGTCAGACCATCATGACACCCTGAATTCTTCTGTAGACAAAGTCCAGTGATCCTTCCATCTTTTCTTTGTGTATATAAATTTTTATGTCCTCTTCTGAACATCCTAACCCAAAATTTACCAATAAGTCTGTATGGTCTGAATTAATACATGAAAGGATTGATTAGTGAATAGCTGGACTAAATATGCAAATTACAAAGTTTTCTTCCAGGCTTTATATGAGAAGATGTTTTAAAAACTTTATCAATGTCAATGTGTCAGCCTGCATTTCTCTGTGAAATCTTGAAACTGCTCTTTCATCTATGTTGTAAACACATCAACAAGTATGTAGAATGTCTTGACTTTGAAATGCTGTCACCTACTTTCTGTATCGTTGTCAGTAGTCAGCTTGTTATAAAAGTGTTTCATATCTAACTATGTTTCTTTTGGTAGTGTGTCGACATGCTGCATTTTTCAGCTGTGTTCCTTGCTGCCTCTTCCATTTTTATCAAAAATTCTGTGTGACAGAAGTTTTTCTCTTTCTTTGCAACATTTTGATATCTCAGGTTCTCCACTGTCACCAAAGCAGTTGTGCTACTTTGAGGATAAGTTAAGTCTGTGTAAACCATCTTCAGCATTTTGTGCCAAAGTGCAGTGGGATTTTGTACTCAAATGTTTTTGTGATGATGAGAAGTCCCCAAGCTTCCGTCATTGTCTTTATTCTCTAGTTTGGAAGTTTCCCAGGATGTGTTCTATTTAGTACTATGCCTACTCCTGAGATGCTCGGCAGTTTGGAGTCCACAATTTGCTTCGAACAAACCCATCTGGTGATGGACAATTTCTTAAATATGAGTGTACTCAGATATTCTATTCTGCTGCTTCTCATGTAATTTTTTGTTTTGTTTTGTGGTTTGTTTTCAGAACATATCAGGAACTGGTACAATTGCCTCAAGTGCCCCAATTGGAATCTGAACATCTGTATTTAGTTACTGCATTCCAAAATGTAAGACACTTGCTACTTTAAAGTTTTGAATTACACTGTTTCACAAGAATTTTCAGTCAAAAAATACAGTACTGCTGGAATTTACAGTGGTATAAATTTAGTTGAATTGGAAAAAAATACTCTGTTCAAATACCTTTGAGACTTAGGCAATAGAATTGCATAGATTTGTACATGAAGGCCAGTGAACCTATGGACTGTGCTGAAGTACTGAACAGATACCTTAACCATAGAGTCCTTTAGGTTGGAAAAGACCTTTAATATTATCAAGTCCAACTGTTAACTCAGCACTGCCAAGTCCACTGCTAAACCACGTCCCTAAGAACCACGATTACAGGCATTTTAAATCCCCCCCACAGATGGCCACTCCACCACTTCCCTGGGCAGCCTGTTCCAGTGCCTGATAACCCTTCCCATGAAGAATATCCAATCTACACCTTTTCTGGTGCAACTTGAGGCCATTTCTTCTTATCCTGATATTAGATACTTGTATCATTCTTGTGTGTTGCATCTTACTGCATCTACAAGAGTACAGTTTCAAAGGCCAAGTCGTGCTAAGTTCCTACATCACTATGGTTTGAGTGCTGTAAAACACAATGTCCTGGTATCTGATAGGAGTCAGGAGGGTTGGCTTGTGTTCATTCCATCATCTGCAAGGATACACAATACTTCTGCACTTGTACTTTCTGTTGTGTGTTTCTTGCACTGCAATAATAGCCTAATGCTCTCCTCAGGGCTAGACCACAATTTGTTACCTGGGTACAAGACACACAGTTTTGCACTTATCCTTTTTATGATGTATCAGTAAATATATTATATTACCAAGCATTGAATTAGTAAATTTAAAATCATAAGGCTTAAGGCAATGATCATAAAAGTTGAAACAGGGAGAAAATATCAAATTTGAAGAATGTATGCTCTCCTCTTTAATGCAGCGAATAAACTTCATTCATGATCTTTTTGAAGAAAGATCAGTGCATGAACTTGTTTCCTCCTCTATCAGTATAGATCACATTGCTGATAACTAACATATCATAAAGAAGCATTTTCTAGTTATGGTATGTTTCAAAACCAGGTTGACATGAACCAGAGATCAAACAAAATCTGTATACATGGACCTACTTTGAAAAAGCTAAGGATATGTAGGGTGTTCAGATCATATAGTCTGCAGAAATTTAATTGGCATATTGTTGCTGTTTAACTTAAAATGCACAGCATAGCTACAGTATGGAAGATTATTAGAAATAACTGGGTAAGTCGGCTGTCATCCTAGGAGTTTCAAATTAACAGAATTATCTTTGGAATACATATGTGTCTTAGCCCTGACTACATCAAGCCATTAATCATACTGGCTGGACCCCCCCACACACTTTGCATATGGATCACACTGCTGCTTTAAACACTGTGGTTGAGTTGTTTTATTCCACAATTAGGATGTGACCAGGGAAAGCAGAAAATGAGGAAGATGGAAATCTTTTTCTGAAAGTCTTTGGATGAGCATTTCAAAGAGAACAGCACCTAAAATACCTGTTTCTTTTTTTTCCAAACAAAATGGAGTGAGCACAAAGCCAAGTAAATGAATTCCCTTGAGAAGGAATCAGACACATAGTTGGTAAGTGGCCATAGTGTTGTGGTCTCCTCAAATCATTGTTTGCCAAAATAATAAACCACATTTGAAAATATATAAACTTTCTTGGTGAATAAGAACGCTATGTGTAAAACAAAATGTATTCTAAAAATTCATCATATATCACACCTGTATTTTTAAAACTCACAAATTTTCTTCTGTTCCTTGACTACGGACAAATGTTTATTTTTTTACAAATGAAAAAATTATTCTAGGAAAATAATCTGTAGATTTCCTAGTATGCTTATCTATTTAAAGGAAGATCTCTAAAAAAAAAGTTACTTTTCAGGTGTTCTGAATAATTTTTTTTTTAATTATAGAATTATTTCCAATCCAAAGCAAGAAATCTTGCTGACAGGAAATATATTCAAAGAGCATGGACCATCAGAGGATCTGGAATCTAGATGTTAGCTGTATAGCTGTAAATAGAATTGATTCATAATAATTTAAAACAAAAAACTAATAAAATAAGAGCATTTGATGGACCTTATACTTCTGTTCAGAACTAACTTCAACAAAATAGGTCTAGCTTAAAAAAAGCCACTACATCCCTACCATTAAAAAAAGCACATCTTTGGAACTGACAAGATGAAAATAGCCAGATATTTTCCAAAACAGTGGTTACAGATATAACTTTCAGGTTTTTTATCTGTATAAAAGCAGACTCCATGGGCACTTTTCAATGAGACATTTTTTGTTTCATTTTTAAGGGAAGCCACAGTGACTTGGCTCCTAGGAGGTACATTTTCCAAAAGAGCAAATATCACTACAGCATTAACCTCATTTTCTTTCCTTCTGCATATGTTTTATTTAATCAGCTGAGCATTTGATCTAGATATACAGGAATTGTTGAGTATCAGCTATGTGAGCTATAAAGTCTATACTCAATATAACTCCTTTGTCTAAGTGCAAAATTGCTAATGTCTCTAATTAGTATAGGACATAGAAAAAAATGCCTGTACACGACAAGATTTGTTCAGGGTGAAGTTGTAAATGTGGAATGTGCTTATTTTGTTAATTTGAAGCATGAAAATAGCTTGATTAGTCTATACCTGAGGGGTTAATTTCTTAAAAGTGTAAAAAAAAAGCCTTAAAAAAAAAAAAAGAAAGGAAAAAGAAGAAACTGCCCAAAAAACATATATGGGTAAGAAACTGAAAAAGGAAACAAAGGTCAGAAAGTACAGAAAACAACACGTTCTCCACCTCATCGTGAAAAAAAAAACCAAACCAAAACGATAGTGCTAAGAGTATTTTCGTTTAGGCACCTAACAGCCAAAGTTCAGGAGCTGAAGGTTCCTGCAGCAGCAGGCTGCAGCCCTGGGGAGCGGAGCCTGCCGTGTTTCAGCGCTGGCACAGCCCCTCGGGCGGACACGCAGAGCACGATTGCCCCGGCCCGCAGGGAGCCGCGTTTAGCTCTCTTAAGGCCCAGTCTTGCAAACGCTTAGGCACATGAGTAATTTCAGCTGCCACAAATCAAGTTATTCACCTGTTTTAAGTTTTTGCAGGAGCGGTGCAACATCCGGCCCACATTTGTGAATCCTAGCTAACATGGTAAAATGGAAGAAACTCCCCTTTTCCTCACCTAGCTAGGTAACTTCATTTTTGCTGTATTTTTATTTGTATTTTATTTTACTGGAAAAGGTTACAGGTGCAAATATTTGTTTTTAATTATTGAAATTTACTATTTCTTTATTAAATTAATGATTGCAACCACCTTAAGCACTGGTAAAAATCATGTAGTTCAGGAGTTGCCTGTGACTTCAGGCCTTCTAACATTTCACAGTGATTTCTGCCATGAGGAAGGATGCTTTTTAGAGACCAATGGTTTTGTCACATCTCTGAAATTGTGGATAAAGTCCAATAAAGGAAACAGAGAGGAGTCACCACTGATAGTGAGCTCGCTTACATCTACTTTTCTGCACTTAATTTGTTTGTCGCTGATTTGTTCAGTTTTTAAGTTCTGGGGAAAAGTGAATCTTCTAACAGCTCAGTATTTAGGAAGTATGAGAATATTCTGTTATCATATGGATCACTGACCAATGTCTGGTGTTTATGATTTTCTAGTTGTGTGGCTTCAGAACATGCAAGTTTATGACTTAGTATGTGATCTCCATGAGCTGGAAAGACTCAAAACATATGGCAGATCAGATGTTAGGCTTGGGGAAAATCAAAAATTAAACTGTCTCAGAGCAGTTGAGAGACTGCTTTGCTATATATTTTATGTGATTTGTGTGTGTGTTGAGGGAGATGTCACCTAGGGAAAGGAATCGAAGAAAAAAATAGCTTTAAAAAATGAACTGTTTGTATTATGGCTTTAAACATTAAAGTCTGGTCAGCTAAAAGCAGATGTTGTGAACTAAGATGGAAACTTGCCTGAGGCCAGAATCAAAGAAGGCATTCACTAATAGTAAAAAGGAAAAATGCTTTCTGGTTTCAGAATTCATTATAAGCAAAAAATGAATGCTTCTTACTGCATGTTTATAAGCACAAACATTTTCCCACTTTTATTCAGATTACTGAATAAAATTGATGGCTTCAGAATCTAATTTCAGACAATGGGTTCATTATCAATCCTGATTGTATTCGAAGCTCTTTATAAAATCTTTTGTTATTCCATTCTGGCCAAGATCCTGTAATGTTGGAAGTAGGGATGCAGTGCTTCTCATCTTTGGCTGTCTGCCCAGTAATTGGATGGGGAGGTGGGTTAAAGCACCTAAATGTGTGATATAAAATTTGGAAGAGTGTAATATGACACAATCCTGGTGCAAGTCTTTTAATGGGAAGAATAAATAAAGGGAAAGACCTGAATACAAACTGGATAGTAAAAATGAACATATTTCTTGCATTGGCCTGCTCTTAATTGACCTGGGCTTGCACAACTTGGGTGAACACACATCATGTAAATATGCACAATGTCTAAGAATTTGAAATGGAAAGTTAAAAATTAATCAATATTTTCAAGAAAGAAAAACAAAAAAGTTGATTAAATAAAAATTATTTATGTTAAAATCAATGAATATTTGAAAAAATATTCTCCTTTTCATCTATTTATGTATGAGGAAATACATATTTACAGTAGCTGCCTCTATAGTATTTGTTGAATGTCATGAAGCTTTGAACCAGCTTAAAATTTAGACTTTCTTAGACAGTTGTGCAGTTTATTTAAAATTTGCTAGTTCAAAAGCTATGCTCTATTAGCAAGTCCAGAATTTTAAGTTGCAGTATTTCAGGGAGGAAGGCGGTAAGCGACCTAATTCTGCATAGAATTTTGTTGCACCATTTGAGCAGCAAGGAAAAAAACCTTATTATTTTCAAAAATCCACTAAAAGGATTGATATTTTCGGTATCTTTATTCCTTCCTACAGGAATGGTTTTCCTAACTGAGTTGTATGGCTCAGGAATCAGCTGCATTTTCTAAATTACACTAGGGTCGATGTGAGTAAGGACTTCAGGAGAGTAATTCCCAATAAAACCGTGCTTGGACAAGTTCTAAATCCAGCACCAGCGGAGTGTCTCCACATTCCTCTCTGACAGTTTTTATGGGGAATTTAGGCCCGTCCTTTTCCATTTCAGGATTTCCGAGCAGGGGCTTTGTCAGGTGGTGCGCCCGGGCCGCCCCTCAGGGAAGGCAGCTGACGTGAGGGGGGCCCGCCGCCCTCCGTTTGGTGCCGGCGGGAGCGCCGAGCCCCTGAGGGAGCGCCGAGCGCGGTGCGGGGGTAGGCGCGGGCGCCATCGCCGCTTCCCGCCGGCCCCGCTGAGGCGGCCCCGCCGCGGCCGCCATTTTGCGCGGTAGAAGCGGCGGGAGCAGCAGAGTTCTCCTTTCTCGGTGAGGGAGCTGGAGCCTGGCTGTGAGGGGCCGCTGGGCCTCGCAGGGCACGGGGAGCAGTGCAGTGAGCTGAGGGTGCGCTCTGCGCCTCCGGGGTTTGTTTGGGTCAGTACCCCTGAAGGTTGTGACCTTCACGTTGGGCCCCTGGAGAGAGCACTGTGATGAAGTGTGTGGTCTGAGGGAAGGATTTGGTTTAGGAGGAAGGTGAAAAGTAAAGTGGCTTCAAAGCTGGGCAAATTCTCTCCTGGCCTGCAGTGTGTGTAGTAAAGTGTTTTTTAAAGTGGGTACATAAGAAAGGTCTTTGCTCACAGGATTCGGCAAACACCTCTTAGTAGATGTGAATCAGTGGTCTGTGCTGCTCCTGCAAACACCCACTCCCTCATTCTGCCATCTGGAATAATGCATTTTCCATATGAAATCCAAAAGCATTAAGCATGTGGAAAAGATGCTGTGTTTCCTGGCCATCCTAGAAATGTTTTAGGCTCCTCCCCACTACTCTCACCCCCACCTTTTTTGCTTACGTCTTTTTCTTTATAAGTCTGATAGACTTCCACTGTTTCCCTGCTGGAGCAGGTGGGTGAATGCAGAGCTGCATAAAGGAGTGCGTTTATTGTAGATTTCCAGTCTTGTAGAATGACCATGACATCTCCTATTATTTTTATTTACATTATCAAACCATTTGGATTAATAGAGCTGGTCAAAGAGAAAATGACACATAGAGAGCAGAGCAGGGGCCTGGGAGATCAAACATCATGTATAACAAAGGCTGCTCCAGAATGGGAATCATAAACCCAGACTATTTAAATGAAAGTTGCAAAATCATAGATTGATGACATCCCACCTGAGGTAGGAAGACCATTTCATACTGGTGTGCAGTACTTGCAGCTCCTTTAAGCTGATGGAGCAGTGGTTATTCACTTGGGTAGGCATTAACACAGATTATTAGTACTTCAATAACAGCAACTTGAATAGTGTTCCTCACAGATACTTTCTGCTGCTACTACTGATACCAAGCCTGAGAGCTCCTGCTTTAGATTACTGACAGTAAAAGCATGGTGGCAAAATTAAACACCTTTATTAGATTTTTCGGTGTGATTTCTAAATTTTTGATTTATTAATGTGAAGGGGAAAGTGGCAAAACCTGGCAGTAGGGTAGTGGCAGAAATTGGCAGAAGTGGTACTGCAGATTTACTGTATATAAAAGGGGCATTGACAGATTTCTTGTTTGAAGTTCTTCACTGTGGTCACAGACAGTTTTGATTACATGCTTTATATTCTGGTATTGTGAAATGTTTTGTTTTTTTAAATTTAAAACCTCTCCCTGGAATATTTGAAGATTTACAGATTCTGTAAAAGAAAAATACTTTTTAAATTTTTGATTCACAGCTGACAGTATACAGTATTTAAGTAAACCTGAAGCCTATTTGCAAAGCATTCTTAAAGATCCTTTTCATATGTTGCTAATGAGATGCTGGAGTACAAAAGAAGTGTCACCTTTGGTTTTGTCTCTGTAGATAAAGAAGAAAGCTTTGCTTTGTTATTTTACCTCCAGAGTTGGCCTTTATTGAACTTTTTAAACTACATTTGTATTTTACCATTTGTTTCAGTGAGTCTAAGGTTTTTTGACTCATGAAATCATCTGTATGGTATTCCTGTAGTACAATCTTTGCTTTTTAAAGCTGTCCTCAAGCAAAATTAAGAGCTGTAAACTTCTCAACAGAAATGTATAAAGAAGCATTTCTAATGCCTACAGATGGTACTAAATGAAAAACATTGAAATTAGCTGGAGTATTTTTAATACTGATGTATACAATAAATAATTTAGAAATAATCTCGTCCTGATGTTTCAGAACAAACCTGTTAACAACGTTAAGGTGTCAGGCCCGTACCAGGTAAGCAATTTGCATGTGATTTTAAAGTCTCATTTGCTTGTAAATTTATATAATTGTTGGGGTAACAGTATAATTTCATTTTTCAAAAACTTGACAGACTGTGATCATAACAAAAACAATTGGAGAAAAATTATATTGGCTGCAGTTGTATAAAATAATCACAGAATGTGCTGAGCTGGAAGGGATCCACAGGGATGGTCGAGTCCAGCTCCTGGCCCTGCACAGCACCATCCCCAAGAGTCACACCGTGTGCCTGAGAGCATTGTCCAATTGCTTCTTGATCTCTGTCAGACTTAGGGCTGTGACCACTTTCCTGGGCAGCCTGTTCCAGTGCCCAGCCTCACTCTGGGTGAAGAAACTTTTCCTAATATCCAACCTCAACCTCCCCTGACATCATTTCAGGCAATTCTCTTGGGTCCTGTCACTGGTCACCACAGAGAAGAGGTCAGTGTCAATGCTTGCCCATCTCTTCTCTTCACAAGGAAATTGTAGAATGTGATGAGGTCTCCCCTCAGGTCTCCTCCTCTCTAGGCTGAATCTTAGCATTTTTCTTAGAATTTAAATACTTTAACATCAACTTTATTTGGATCTTCACTCCTACACACTTTTTCCTCCCAGATATCTCATGGTAGTAGAGATTGCTTCAAGTGCTACCCTACAGGGTTTTTTTAGTCAGAAGTAACAGGAATTGTATTTTGTCAGGAGAGAGATTCTCTGTTTGAAGAAGAATTAAGAAAGCAGTCAAGAGCTCTAAAAGAAAACAATATAGAAATTAATTATTGACACTTACAGCTAATAAACTTTGTATTGCTTTAGACAGGTTCAAGTCTACTAATTTCAGTTTTACAGTTGCTTGTGCTGCTCTTTGCAGACTAAGAGAGTTCACATTTGATCTAAAAATGTTCAGCTCTGGAGACATGGTCTTTTCACTGGATAATTTATTTTATGAAAAACCAGATATAAGACAAAGGTAAGTCTTCATTGTTAGATATATATATAATTTTTCTCAAGTTTTTCCATACTGAATCATTTTACAGCATTGTTTTTTCTTATGACTCACTTTTTTGTCTACTGATAAAAATGTGGGGCTAGAGATTTCTAGGTCCATAACCCATGCTTTGAAATGTTTCTCCAAGTACATTCAACAATGCAGCTGTATCTTAGGGCTAAAAGAAATAAGGTTTAGCAGAAGTTTTGCCTCTGTTATTTTATGTTACTAGAAGTCACATGAATTGAAGAACAAGAATATGTTTTAGTAGTAGAAACAATAGGTTATTTGGGCTTAGTGATTTTCTGCTAGTTGTTGTGGAAGATGCTTTAAAAATGCTTTTACCTCACATTTGTGTATTAAAAAT
This sequence comes from Chaetops frenatus, assembly GCA_013400775.1. Classification (NCBI taxonomy): domain Eukaryota; kingdom Metazoa; phylum Chordata; class Aves; order Passeriformes; family Picathartidae; genus Chaetops; species Chaetops frenatus. The sequence goes on along the minus strand of VZTR01031435.1, from coordinate 13,780 downwards.
AGGTGTCTGGAAAATGAAGAGCGTAAGACTTGGTTTATTGCACCTGCTCCAGCTATTGCTGAAATTCCAGCTGCAGAGGAGTTACAGAGGGAACTGGAAAAAAACTCAGCCAACACTCATATGGGTAAAGTATCACAGAATCATTGCAAGGTTGGAAAAGACGTTTAAGGTAACAAGTCTACCCATAAACCTAACACTGCGAAGTCCAACTAAACCATAATACTTGACATTGATATTGAACTACTGAACAAATAATTAGTGTGACAGACCATTCCTCTTTTTCTGTGAAACATGAAATATTCTAAGTATGCAAGTGGAGACAAAGAATGTATTTAAGTTGAGAAGGAAGGTGTTAGCTGTGCCTGGAGCATAGCAGTCCTCTTTAGGCATATACATGCTACAAGTTTACTGTGCAGAAGTGGCCAAGGTAAGAAGTATAATCAAAATTTCAGTTACTGCACACTGTTTCACAAGCATTGTAACACAGTGGGAAGTGGCTGTAAGAGCATAATTTTATCAGATGGATCTGATTGCCTGTCTCCCACACAAGGAACAGAGACTTTATATGAAACTCACTTTTTTCTTCCTTTTAGGGGCTTTAATCAAATTGCTCAGGTGACCAAATTTGAATCTGTTCATTAATTGCTGCTAAGTGGCATATTCCTAGGCATTCAGGATTATCTTAAAGAAATTTATTTTAAAGAATTTTATTGCTTTATCTCTGCCAGCTAGACTCCTGCATTTCTTAGCTACTGTGCCAATGATATTCTGTATTTAGGAATTATACTAAAATAGAAGGTGTTTTTCTTCCACTTTATGCAAGAGTGGTTCCATTAAGAGCTACTTATTCAAATAAGCTTTTTGGTGTTTGTAGAATTAGAACTGTTGGGGTTCTGTCACAAACAGGGCATTGTCATTTTGAGTTTCTAGGTGGATAACATTGAAATTAAGACTGCAAAATAGAGCTGTTTTGTTATCTTTTTGCATTTAGTTTCTTATTTCTGTCCCTACCTTTGCCTTCCTGTTGCCAACAGCAATACTTGATCTGGTCAGCCAGATCAGGACACTGATTCTGCTGAGAATTAACCCTGCAAAATATGATAATTAATCAAGAAGGTTATGAAACCAGCCTGTCACCAACATCAGTACCAGTTCTGACTTGAGATTACAGTGTTTATCTCAGCTGTTTGTAGCAGGCACTTCAAGCTTGGTCCTTGTACAATTTTCTTAAAAGACCATCTTTATTCTGGGACAGGGTGAAGAGTTCTGTCATACAAACTATTTCGTAGTTCTGAGGAATAGTTTTTATCCTTTACTTTGCATAGGAAGGAAAGAAAGGGACCTTATTTTTATAACTTTTAAATTGACAACACATGCATTACATTCATTAGCATAAGTCATAAAATATACACTAAAGTTCTTGCAGTAAGATAGAAATATCAGTTTGTGATGAATATGTAAATTTGGCTGATTCTATGTGAAAGATATTTGATTAAATGATTATGAATAAGAATATGAATATTAATGAAATAATAATTTATTGTTTTTGTAGGAGGGAGAAAGCACGAGAAGTTTATACAACAATGTAAGAGTAAAACAGAGGAAATAGAAGATAAATCATCAGCATCTGTGCATTTTGGCATAGCCCCTGAAAAAGCAGTCCTACAATTAAGTCTAGGAGAAAGAGAGAAAATTAGTTTTCAGCATGAAAATCTGGTTTCATCTTTTCTGTTTTCTGATGAAAATAAATCTAAAAGAGTAATAGATTTTTCTCAGCAACTGCAAAATAAAGCAGTATATAATTTTTCAGACAACAGTGATGATGAGAGTGTCCATTCAACATTAAGAAAAAGGTATGTGTCTAGTCAACTCAGATAATTTATCACTGTCAAAATCATATTATTATTTTAGATAAATCTGTTGAACACAAAGTTTGGTATCCTTCAATTGAAGGTACTTTAGCAGGCTCCAGATGGTAATTCTTTCAGTATAAGGGAAAAAAAAGTTTCTTCTCAGCAGTGTTTTAGTACTTTAATTAAATGTGTCCTGACCTCAGCACTATTCATGAGGTTTGTTGCTTGAATTTTAAAGAAATTTTTAGGTAACGAAGCTTTTGGAAGATACTGCTCTGAATTCTTTATCTGCACGGTATCAAGTGAGAAGGCTGAGATCATTTGCTTTGCAGAGCAGAGTTCAGCCAGTCAGGAATACCTTGAGCAGTTCTTGGTGTGTTTTCAGTGCTGCCTGGGAGGAGAGTTTTTATCAATAAATTGGTCTATGTCCAGCTCCTCCCATTCCCCAGAACCTAGATGTCTCTATTGGTTCTAATGATGCAGAAATTCAAAGTTAATCTGCCATTGGGAATCAGAGCCCATCTGGACAGGCAATTTATTCTTTCAGTTATTTTCTGAAATGAAAGTAACTTTAAAATGTATGTTGAAAGGAGTCTTCAGGTCAGATTACAAAAAGTTTGATACAATTTTATTACTTATCTTACTAGTTCTGCTGCTAATACAAATGGATCTGTTTTTCAAATATTAGATAAACTGCAACATTACAAGCTAATGAAAATTCTGGATCTTTTGCAGCTTATTTAAAAAGTCTGGCAATATGCATAAAAATACAGAATTTAAAGCTTGTTCTGTTGATGTGAAAGAAATTGGCACTTACTTAAGTACAACTGAAAACATGAAAGAAGTGACAAAAGAAGGTTTATGGAGAAATAATCATCATGCTCCAATAACTAAGGACTCAGATTTTACTTTGCATAGAGTAAATAATGAGGAGATTGTGTCTGAAAATGGAATTAAAATTCAGTCATTTTCTAATGCTTCTGAGACTCTGGATATGACAGGTAATTATTTTTACTCTATTTCAAGAAAAATAGTCCGTTGTCTGTCTTTGGTATATAATAATAAAAAAGGGTATCCCAGATCTGAGGTAGAGTGAAGAACATTTTCCCACCAGCTCAAGATGAGATAAGTGGCTAAAATTGTGTTGTTGTTTAATATGAACTGCTTAAACAATTTATGAAGAAGATTCACATTTTCACAAGTGCTGTAATAGTGTGTAAACCTGTTTGAAAATGTCACTTCACATCCCCTCACCAATTTGAAAAAAACAACCTTGTCCCTTCATTTTAATTTCTTCATTCTTTCATCTTCATTTGAAACCTGAAATTGAAATTGAAATGTTTATTTGTAGTGTGGCTTATATTTGTATCTTTGTAGAAGTAGATTTTAAGTAGGAGATATCTAGAAAATTGAGGGAAGTGGTAAGATTTTGATGAAATGATAAAATACTTTGTTTAGAAATTATTTTTGGCTTTCAATAGTTTTTACCTAAGTGCAGTTTATTTCTAGATTTTAAACTTTTTGGGACATGACACATCTGTGGAATGTACCTCATGTGCCTGTCTAACTGCTACAGAAATATGGCAAAGGAAATTAGTTCTAGGAGAAAAATGTAGGGCAGAGCAGTGGCTTAGGATGGGATTTGGAAACAGGAATGAAAAATGTGATTCCTCTCTGACTGCCTTACGAGCAGTGGTGATTCGATTTGTCGGTGAGGGGACAGCAGTGGGTGTCATTCTCTTTGCCTGCAGCAAGGGTTTTCATAGAATCACAGATTGGTTGAGAAACATAATCTTCCACAACATTCTGATGTCCATGGTGGGGCACTAGGATTAACACCTGTGTGGTGTAAAAATGGTTGGCTGGTCTCAGAGGGTGGTGGGGAAAGGGTCATACTGCCCGTGTGCCAGCTGCAGGGGGAGTACTGCAGGGGTCTGCCCTGGAGGAGGGGTCTGACAGCAATCTCGTGAAATTCAGCAGGAACAAATCCACAGTCCTGTGCCGGGGAAAGAGAAGAACCCCTGGGGTTCCCCTGGGATGGTTTGACTGGGGCATCTCTGTGGAAAAGTGCCCGGGGTCTGGCGAGCAGCTTGCTGAACTTGTGTGAGCAGTGTGTCCCAGCAGTAACAAAGGCCAACAGCATCCTGGGCTTTGTTGACAAAGCTAGGAAGTTAAGAGAAGTGATTATCCCTTTCTTGGCCCTTTTGAGACCACACCTAGATACTGCATCAGGTTTTGAGTCTCTGGTACGTGCAAGACATGCTTAAACTGGAGTGAGTCCATCAAAGGGCCACCACTATGGCCTTTCCAAATGATCACCTGGTGACCTCCCTGTCCTATCCCAACATCTCCCTTATATCCTCTGGACCTTGTTATAGCCTTGAAGCTCCTTACAGAACACACAGCTTGGTGTCAGGAAGATACTTGTCATGGTTATTGGTTGAAAATGAGTCTGATTTTATAAATGTACTATTTTTACTTTCTGTAGGAACTACTGGAAGAAAATTGGAAATTTTGAGGGCTGTTACAGAAATACGTATCCTTGTATTTGCTGTATATACTTGTATATGATCTGATTTTCCTGATTTTATTACAGTGCTTTTACATTTGCAAAATTATAGTGTTTCGTTTGCAGCCATAGGAAATAATGTGTTACATTGTAATAGTTTCAATTTGTAGCACAATGCTGGGAACAAATGTTCAATAGTTCAAGGTGTTTATCCTTTTGACTTCCAAAGCTAGAATGAAAATAAGACAACTTATAGATCATTCATTGCTAAGAAAGCTTATTCTTGTTTCAAACATTCAAATTTATCCTGAAAACTTTGTTTTTGAAATGTAAAATTTTAATTTGCATAATATATATTTCAGCCATTTTCTATGCAAACACACATATACACGTATATCCTCATACACTTTGAATAAAGGAAAAATGAATTATTATTTAGGCTTATTAGGAAAACTGAATTTTACTTTCTATCCCATTTTCTTAGAAGAAAATTAACTTCACGTATTGCTTGTTGGTCTGTACTTACGTTGTAGTGTGCCTATACCGTATTTCCATTCTTTAAGCAGATTTTACCATAATTTTCTTTCTTCTTGGCCCTGCCTTGAACATGTAATATAATAGACCATTCATCTATATCTGTGAAACTTTATTTTTACAACTTTTTTCAATATTTTGTTTCTAGTAATCTGTCAAATGGTACGTTAACTATGAGGAAGAGGAAATGTCTAAATTTAGGCACCTTAAATTTATGTAAATGACTTTAAAAAGTCATAATTTTCAAAATGAGTGAGGACTCTATTGCTGTTAATTTACCAATTACAGATCATTAATGCTTTGCAGTTTGAAAACAGATCACTTATTTAGAGCATGGATTTTAAATAACTTTTTTTTTTAAATCCTTATTTTCTTTTGTGTAAAGCAAGTCTGTTACTTGCTTATCTTTCCTCATTTTTAATATCTAGCTGCTTTTATTTCTTGCTTTGCCCCTGTATCTTTTCCTCTGTAGTGGTTTAATGTAACATGGATCTGAGGCCTGAGCAGTTCATTGTTCCTGTTGGTGTCAGTGTCATACCTGAGTGTGTGCCCATCCTCAGCCTGATGAGATGGTCACAGTCAGTCTGCTCGTGTGGCTGCTCTGCAAGTCCAGGCAGGGATCAGCTCTCTCATCTGGAGCTGGAACCTAACAATGCTCTCTTTTCATCCTCCGCATATATTAGATAAGAATGTTGTCTGAAGAACACACGTTATTGGCAACTGGAAAACATCTTCAAAATCACAGTCAGCACTAAGTGATCATAGGAGAATTTCTTTGCTACTGTTATGTCTGGGCATACAATATTATGCTAATTAATTTGTGTTGTATTACAAATACTACGTGACCACTGACACCTTAGATAGGCTAACAGCAGTGTTCTGCTTGTTCTTGTATCTGGTTTGTCCTATGTAGCTTCACGTTCCATAACTGCATGCTATTCTGAGAAGCCTGTACCAGGGAGGAGGTTCCTAATTATTGGTATAATCCTGAGACCTCTCAAATAGGTTGTGGTTTTTTCAGTGATATGGAATATACGGCACACCAAGAATCTAAAATTACTAAATCATTTAATAGGTTACTTTTGGATACCTTTCTACAAGCCTGTGAAATATTGTGGTATGTTTAAAGTTCGCATTGATATTGCAAGAACAAGATGCATTTACATTCCTAAAATTTTATGATTTACACTCTTGCATTTTAAATTCCTTAATGCTCTCAAGCAACCCAATTTAGAAGTATTTTTAAGGAGTTCCCATATTTTAACTATGCACAGTCAAAAGCTTTGGATGATGTAAGTATGCAACATTAACTGCAGCTGCAAGTATTACTTTGTAGATAATTTAAGTGGTACTTTGATATTCAGACCATAAAAGGGGTTAGAAAAATGTAATATATCTAGAATCTCTCCCTGGAATAGTTTATCAGGGTTGTGCTTAGCTGGGAGAAGAGAACTTTAAAAAACTTTTTTCTAAGTTTAAAATATATTTGTGTGAAGATGAGAATTTTATTTATATTTATGCATGCAGATTAGTAATATATTTGCATGGAGGAAGGGTGGGTGGATGAGTGAGTGAATGACATGAGTGAGTGACACTGCAGAGGAGGAAAGAGGGGAGAATCAATCTTGTCAGAGGAAAATGAGTGAGCCTAACATGGACATACCTGGCTTTTAAGATGGTGGAGGGTAAAATGTGTGGGAAGGAAGCACAGTCATGCAAAACTTTCATTTGTCATAACTGAAAACTTAACAGTACTTGGCAATTCTTTCCTAGCTTTTGTATACTGATAGGAACTTTGTGATTTGTGCTCCGACTGGCTCTGGAAAGACTGTAATGTTCGAGCTAGCCATTACCAGATTACTCATGGAAGCCCCACTGCCTTGGTTGAATATTAAAGTTGTTTACAGTAAGTATTATGCAGCTTTAAACATTTTGGTGACAGAGCAGAAAATGTCATTCTGCAAATGCAGAGATCTGGAGTGAGTCCAGGAATAATACTGAAATTAAATACATCAAGAAATTGCAACCTACTTCATTCTTTTAAAAGTTTGTTTATTGTGGTACCATTGTAACTTTTATTAGTATTTAACAGCATTGTGTAATTGTAGTGTTCGGCATTGACTATACAAATAAAAACTAGAAAATCCTCTAGCGGTTTGTCCTCTAAGAAGGCAAGATGTACCCAAAAAGGTAAGGAGGAAGCAAAGGAAACTAAACCAAATTCTTAGTGCATGATTTCTGGCTGACACTGTCTTTTCTATGGCTGTCTGTTGCTCTGACATGAGGATCAAATTTTCCAGTATTCACTTACCTGGCAAGGTTTCCTGCTTTATTCTGTGTACTATCTCAGAGGCACCAGAACTGGGATCTTCATGAATTTAACTGATCTGTGTAGGAATATGAAAATACTTGGAGAGAGTCACACCAATTACACTTGGTTTCTTTCCTTTCTGGAGAACTAAGTTCATACGTAAATTGGATTAAATTGGTGATTTTGTCCCAGTTTTAATTTATTCATACAGTGATATGTTTGTCAATCTTGCTAGTAAAGGTTTCATCCTTATATTTGCAGAAGCTTCATTTTTTTTTTTTAATTCCATTTTGTTCAACTTCTTACAATAAAGCTAGTGTTGCTTTAAAGTTTCCTGTGTTTTGTAAATTGATGTTTGAAGCAGGCATGTGCTACAGGTTCTCTGTTAGCAGAACGAGGCTGAATGTATGGTAATAGTTTCCACTTGCCTTGGTAGAATTGATACAAATTGATTGGTTGGAACTGTCAGTGAGGAAGCAGTTACTTGCTAGTGGAATTAGATCTGCTGACCTTTCCAGATTCGACAATGGAAGGAGAAGGAGACTTGTCAGTTTTCTGATAATCAATGATGATAATCAGACTATGTCCTGCTTGTGTGGGCAGTGGTGCCTGGCTCATCAGTGGCCCCATGTGTGTGAATTAGCTTGCAATAGTTCTGTAGAGTTGTTTGCCAGTAGCTTTACATTGAAGGACTGGTGACAGTAGTTCCAGGAGCAATCACTTGCTTCTCTCATTCTTGTATTCCTAAAGATGACTAGCTTTGTGATTTTGTGAATTACTTGCTGGTAGCTTAATCAGTTTTCTGGGGCTAATTATTTCTCTGATACTCTTACGGGATTTTACACACCTTTCTGAAGCAGAGACTTTTTTTAAAATCTCTTTGTTTTAGGCGTCATTTGTTAGCTAATATACAGAAATCATTTATATTCCAGTGGCTCTAACTAAGCTAGAATGTAATCACTGCAAGATCTATTATACTAGGGCTGTTTTCAGGTCACGCATAGATTGCCTCTTTCACTTAAATCATTGCATTTTCCATATAGATTAACCATCCAGTATAGCCTTATGTGTGTTGTTAGTATCAGTCCTTACTGATAATTACATTTGATTTCTGGAAAAAAAAGAATCTGAAAAAGTACACTATATATCCTTAGGAAAAAAAATATGAGTAGATTGATTTAGGAGTCTGTTCATGAGGAGCAGCATGAGAACTGCTACCTGCTGTGTTAGCTGCTTGGTGTGACCTTATACTTAACTCTACATTTGATTTTGATAGAATACCGGAAGAAATAAAAGTCTGTCTCTTGCTTTTGGATGGTTTCACACTTACAACATCTTTTCTCTCTGAATGCAGAGTACTCACATCATTCTTAACTGGGAAAAGGTTGGTATTTGTATGATCTTCCATTAGAAAATATATATTTCCTGTGGTTTCTTCCATCTGTGAGAAAACCTTTGATAGCTGAATGATTGTTTCCATGCGGTACTGCCAAAAAATTAAACCCAACAGGATACAGGATTAAGAGAGGGTATAAATAATCTTAATTGAAGGGTTCTGTTTCTGCTTGTTGATGGGAAGAGCTAGCGCCCAAAGCTCAACACTGATAGTGCACATGGAGTAGGGTGATAAGGACAGTAACAGCAGTTACAGATTTTATGGTTCTGGAAGCAAAGCTGAAAATTAGGGAAATTAAATTCAAGAAGGTGTCTTACTAAATATAAACTAAATGCATACATTTTTAATACAGTTGAAGATTTGGTTTTCCTGATTTAATTCTCATTATTTGGTGTTGTTTTTAGTGGCTCCAATAAAAGCTCTATGCAGTCAGCGTTTTGATGATTGGAAAGAAAAATTTGGACCTATAGGACTCACCTGCAAGGAACTGACAGGAGATACACTGATGGATGATTTATTTGAAATACATCATGCTGATATTATTATCACTACACCTGTAGGTTTCATTCCCAGTTCTTACAAGAAAATAGAATAAACAGACATGAGCAGTCTTCATAGTAATTTTATGATCCTTTTGTTTGTCTGCACACTGCTGTACATACTCAGTTCATATAAACAGAAGTTAGTAATAATGTGCCAGATGAAACATAGATGGCATTAGCTTGAATTCATTTAATTGTTTCTGTTTAAAGATTTATTAAAGTTTAGGCAAGTCTGCATGTACTGTAGTTGCGTGATATGTTGGCATTAAAACATCTTGCAGCTTCTGTTGTTTTGATGTGTTGTTTTTTTCCTCCAAGGAAAAGTGGGATAGCATGACTAGAAGGTGGAGGGACAACTCTATAGTCCAGCTTGTGCGACTGTTTCTCATTGATGAGGTAAGAAAATTAATGAGGGTTTATGCACTGGTTTTGTATCTTTTGTGAAGCTGAATGAAAGCTTAGAAATTATTGCATGTATTTAATACATGTCCAGATTGTAACTGGAAAATATTTAGCACATCTTTTAAAATTCCTGATAGGTACACGTTATAAAGGATGAAAGCCGTGGTGCAACTTTGGAAGTTGTAGTCAGTCGGATGAAAACTATTCAGTCTTCTCTTTGGCGTCTCTTGGAGAAGCATGACACTGTTCCTCCCTTGAGATTTGTGGCTGTTTCTGCAACAATCCCAAATACTCAAGATGTAAGAGTTACATTTTAACTGTATTTTGATCAATGAAGTTGTATTTTATAAAATTTATCTGGAATTACAGTTTTAGATTGATAGCAAAATTGTAATTTTTAATCTGTCAGCTGAAGATAGCTATGAGGCTGCTGCTAATGTAAGATTACCTTCAACCATATGGAAATATCAGCCATGTCTGGACGGCTTCAGTTTTATATTTCTGCTTGTGATTTTTGCCTCTTACATATGAATCACAACAGACTTGAGATTTCAGTCCAAAGTATATTAGTCCTGTAAAAGCAGAACCTTACCTGGGATTTTAAATAATAAAAAAAATGTGTTAATAGTTTACATGTGACAAAAGATATGTTAACTATTCTGTGATACTATTAGAGCATGAGCATGATTAAAAGAAGAAATTTATCTTTTCTGTTCTACTTCTTTTTTAAAGATTGCAGAATGGCTTTCAGATAATAAGATGCCTGCTGTATGCCTGAAAATAGATGAGGACCAACGACCAGTGAAGCTACGCAAAATTGTTCTTGGTTTTCCTTGCAGTGACAATCAGACAGAATTCAAATTTGACTTAACTCTTAACTACAAGATAGCTAGCATTATACAAACATACTCGGAGCAAAAGCCAGCACTTGTGGTACAACAGCTTTTTTTAATGATGTTTGAAATTGTTTCTTTCTTGAAAATGTTAATTAAAAAAAATCTTTTATTTATAGTTTTGTGCCACAAGAAAAGGAGTGCAGCAGGCTGCTTCTGTTCTTGCAAAAGATGCTAAATTTCTACTGAGTATAGAACAGAAACAAAGGTATTTTTCTATTTAAATTGGAAATAAGTTTTTGTACATTTTAGTAAACCTGTGATATCTGTGAAGAAAGCTGCTGAGCTAATACAGTTTCTAGCAGAGGAGTGTGCAACAAAATCATCATAATTGACATTCTTTCTGGTAAATTGGCACTCTTCTTGGGAAGTTTTATTTGCTTCTCGGAGTTTTAGGATACCTTTCACAAACATTAAGTTGTTTCTCAAAGCTGCTTTCTAAATATAAAAAATGCTAATTCTTATGGCCGTCTGAGACCTTGTAGTATGAGGATTAACCATACGAATAGCTGAATTGGATGTGATTTTACCAGTGTTTTAAGTTAAGCCATAAGATGTCTTGGCTTTATCAGATACTGTTAATAAATACAGCCATATTAATTATTATTTACTTCAGAGTTGCCTAGTCATGGCAGCTGCAGAAGCTACCTCCTGAATTTGGACCTCAAATGTGATCTTATTTGCCTTATGTGAACAAGACATAAGGATTGTAGGTTGTCACTTGGAAAGATGACCAGGCTCAGANAGACCTTTTAACGTATGGTGTGGCTTATCATCATGCGGGTATGGAGATATCAGACAGAAAAGTAATTGAAGGAGCTTTCACTGTTGGAGACTTGCCAGTTCTTTGTAAGTAAAATTAACTTTGAAAGCCAAAATGCCATTTATGTATCGTGAGAAGATTGCAGTTTGGAAGTGGTAGTATTTTATGGTTCTATAGTTTGCTTAACCTTTGTAAGTTGTGAAATCCAGGTAAAGGTGTTTTTGTGTTTCATATGCAATTTTAGCCTACATATGCACTGTTACTAAAGACCATAGAACTTCTATTCATCATACATGGAGGTCATCCCCTTCATATGTCCATATGGGTTTGGCCATGTCCATTTCCTTTTCCTACCATTTTTGCCACTCCATATATTCTTTAGAGAAAGTGAATTAGAAAACATGAGTGTAAGATAACTTGCCACATGATTGATGTTTTCTGTATGAGAGTGTGTATTGGTGAAGTGTTGTGATAGTATTAGTGATGATTCTGATTTAGTACCATGGATATAAACAATGTTAATGACTGATGACTTAAAAAATATCTTAAAGATACTGCCCACTACTAAGCAAGATAAAGTCACGGCTGTATTCAAATACATATCCTTAAAGAAATAAGAATAATATTTCTTCATTGTGTATCTGTCATATTGAATGTGGGTCAGATTCTGGATTATCTCCAAATATAAAGAAATGTTTATATACAAGTATCTGGGATGTAATTTGTTAAAGAACTTGAAAACGAATGCTGATGATTAGATACAGAGAAACTGTTATGCAAGTACCTGTCTGTAGTCTAAACCAAATTCATTGTGGTGCAGAATGTCCACTGATTCCACTAGAAACTAAGAGCTCGTAGGTATCAAGGGTTAAGTCACTTATTTGCTGCTTGTTCAGTGTCTGCCAGACATTTTGATGGTGTTCATATACTCTGATCTGATGTAGTTACTACTAGCACCCTAGCTATGGGAGTCAATCTGCCTGCACACCTGGTGGTTATAAAATCCACAATGCATTATGTTGGAGGAGTGTTTCAAGAGTACAGCGAAACTGATATTCTGCAAATGATTGGGAGAGCTGGAAGGCCTCAGGTAAGTGAATGTTTTATTGTATTGATGCTATCTATAGGCAAATTAGTAGAAACTATTCTTGCCAAAGAAAGTGCAGTGCCAGGAATTTTACTGCAACATTTGGTTTCTAAAGGGTTATTAATACTTAAATTACTCCTAGGTAACTTTTCTGTTGAGAAAGAAATCCGTTTGCTTTTGTTTTGTCCATCAAAAGTTGCTGCTTCACCTTGCAGTGGAAAAAGATCTGAAGATTATGTTTGGGTTACATAGTGAATGGGGATTAGAGAAAAAGTAGAAAGCTGGCTAACAATAGCCATTTCAGACAGGATTTTAAGAAAAGAGTTTTAGTGCATTCAACAGGTATGTGATGCGTATTCAACTGGATTTTTTTTCTAAGAATTAGAGAACAGCTTTTATTTGGGGTTTTATTTTTCAGTTTGACACTACAGCTACCGCAGTTATTATGACTCGTTGCAGTACCAAGGAGAGATATATACAGATGTTAAATGGTGCTGATATAATAGAGAGCAGGTAACTGAGTATCTTTTTATAAGGCTCTGTAGATAG
>VZTR01031433.1:64667-84198 GCA_013400775.1 Chaetops frenatus | reverse complement strand
GGGTAGATTACATGAAGCTGCATTTTCTGTGGCCAACACTCCTAATGTCACAGAAGACAAAAAGAAGAATATGAGCAGTAAGAAGATTGTCAGTATTTAGACCTAACAATTAAAGTGCACAAGCAGTCAAGTCCTAGCTGCTTTCATACATCCTGCTGGAAAATAGTACCCACAGTTGCACATTTGGGGCCCAACCCTGGTCCCTGCATATAGCCAGAATTTTACAGATGGATTAGTGTGATATAAAAAGATAGGAAACATTTGTTGTCTGTAGGAAGCAGGATGGAACCACCAACAGTTTTCTGTTTAGTTCAAATTCTGCAGTGCTTCTGCAGCTGCTGGGATGATGTTGATGAAGGAGTCTGAGTTGTTACATCCCACAGAAGGCCAATGGTGTCCCCAGTCATTTTTGTGGGCAGACTGCTTTTCTATCAGGGTAATAATGGCTTTGAACAATGTTGGCTGATGGACACAGAAGTTTAAAATTTAGTGATTTATTGTAAGGAAATTGTTTGAGAGCTGTGCCAGAGTTTTTACACTGTTTTTCCCATAGCTAGCTCTGACCATGTGAACTAAGGTTTTTCCACTCCAGATGTTTCATTTTATCTGGTAAGAACCCAAACTTCTTCCAGTTTGAATACCTCAGAAGGCCAAAAGGGAGCTTCTCTCTCATAAGAAGCTCTCCTGCATTTGCACACTCCTCCCTGCTTTACAAATAATGTCTCAAAATGCTGGTGGGTATCTGACAAGTTCTGGACACCTACTCAAGAATTTGCTATGGGTGTCATTTTGTTCCATTCACCTTATTTCTCAGGGATAACAGATACAAACAAGTGTTCACATGGCCAAGAGGGTATTTCAACATGCAAATATAAGAAAAAGAAATGGTTAAATCTGTGGAGCACACAGCTGAAAGTGCAGAGCAGGACCTCAGGCAAACTCATTTGACTACAGAAACAGGGATTAATTTTAATACTTCTCTATGCCTGTTTAGGCCAGAGCTCTTAATGGGATTTTGTTCCAGGGTTTTTGTTTTTTCATGTATGCCTGCAATTGTCAGCCTAAGATTTTAGGTTGTTCTAGTAGGAAAGAATATTGTAGTTAGTGAATTTGACCTAATTAGTATGCACAGTTGAGTTTGTGACCTTCATTTGCACTTTCGCTTGCCCATCTGGAAGGGAATATGTTCCTTGGTCTTCTTTATTGAATGGGTCTGACTTCCATCCCTGTACATTATCTTCATTATCTTAACTTTTCTCATTTCAGTAAGATAGGGAAGATAGCCCTTCATTTTTGCTTAGCTTCTGTTTAAGGCCTCTTTCATTTACTTTTTAATTTCTGTGCTAAATAATGCTCTGAGTTTTGGATTGCTACCAGTCTCTGAATTTTTTGTGTCTCATCTGGATAGACAGCACTTAGTGGTGAGTAGTAACAACATCAAAGCACTCTGGTATATTCCCTCTTAACTACCTATAAACCATTACTTTCTACATTATGTTATTATCTACGAAAAAGTAACTACAAGCAATTTGAAAACTGAGGATGAAGTCTGTGGGTTGTATAGCCATGCCTATATCAGCGTGAAGAAAAGTAGTTTTGTTGTTGATTTTGTTCCAGTAGCTCCAGTTTCTGAAGCTGAAACACCATCTCAGAGAAAAGGACATATTTTTAATGAAATAAAGTCCTTAATAAAAATGATTCTGTACTTCACAGGTAAACAATTTATTAATTCAGCCCTGAAAGCATGGTAGGATAAAAGCAAGTCAGCAGAAAAATGGACACTTTTTCTTCCTAATAGGTGGTTTTCTTATTTTAAAACCAACAGAACCATTCTCAGAAACATCCAAGATGCGTATTTCTTCATATTGTTCTAAGAACGATGTCACCCCTGCTTTTCCTGTCAATAATCTGGTTCCTTTTGGTTTTGTGGCATGTCCTCTTGGGAACAAGATTATTGTCCCATAAACCAGCAAATGGTTAATATTATCCCTTAATTACTCGTAATGGTGTGAAGCTGAAAAGTAATATTGCATAGCTTGTAATACGAGTGTTAATGTGCCCTGCACTTACTGACAGGGAGATTGATTCTAGGACTGTTTTAGCACCACCAGAAGGGAAGGCTCAGCCTGAGATTTGAGCTGTAACACACATACCACTACCCAGGCTGATGTTTTTACTCATCAAGTAGCAGGGCTTTGCAAATGGCCCCACCAGAGTGAAAGGAAATGCCAACAGAGTGAGGTAATGATACTCAGCATAAGTAAACATATTTGATCTTGGTTCAGTGTTTGCAAACTCTTCTCTGGAAATCACGGTAGGCATCAAAGACAGGAGTAACATGGTGTGACTGCAGGAGGCTTCTGGCTCCCTTCACCCACAGGCACAAGAATGTGCCTTATTGTAAATGCATGAGAAGTGCCCTTGGAGTCAACAGGATTGTTCATGCACCTAAGGCTAGACACTTGTGCAAGCACTGGATTGTTTGCACAGGCATTATGCATGCTGCTGGATCATCAGAGCATTCCAAGGTACTTTTAGCACTAAAAAGTCATCACATTATTGAGCCTCCCTCGAGGCAGCTGATGAACATTGCTCCCAGTCACCCTCTAAACAGAGCACATCAGGGCATAAGCATGGCACAGCAGATCTGAGCTCTGCCTTGTTCCTCCAGCCTTTTCACACTCACAGCTGCTGCATTTACTTAAAAATCTGGAACTTCCTAAACAAACCAAAGGGAAAGCAAAAACTGAAGAGCAGTTTGCCCTGGTTTCCCGTCAATTAAATGCTCCTTTTCCTAAGACAGTCTTTTTTCCCTATTCACTAAGGTTCTTAGGCTAGCAAAGTTCAGTATCACCATGTGGGCAAGAGAAGTATGTGTCTACAGCTGCTTGGCCAAGTAATTTAGTTCCCCAGTTTCTCCTCCTTCCTGCCTGGCCTTGCTACATCTACGTTAGTTTCCTTCCCAGCTCTCTTTTGAAATTAACTGACTAGTTAGTCACCTTTGAGAAGAATGCAGGTGCAGTTCTGCACTTGGTGCAGTAACAGAAAGGTGTTGCTGCTGGAATACAGCACAATAGTTGGATCATTTTAGATACTGTGAATTTAAATACTGTTTGACAAAATTCTCTGAAGATTATAAGGAACCTGGGGGAGACCTGAGGAAGATGCTCTGTGTGGACAACAACTACTAACATTATCATCATCATTATTGTTGTTATTATGTTCAATAATATTATTATTACTACATTATTGTCATAATACATTATTATTTTATTACTAACATTACATGCCTATTGAATGTAGTCCAAACACATCTGAGCTGAAGATGGCTCTAATGACATAATACTCCAGATAATCCAGGTACAGCACCTGAGAACATAGCCTGGTTCTGCTTAATTCACTGCTATAGACAGAACTAGGTGAATAGCTCTAAACCTCCACCCTGTGCACGGGGACATGTAACAGGAGAGATGCCTTTAGCAACCACTTGGCTTAACGTGACTTTCAAAGAAGATTGCCTGAGTCTCTGGTGTAACCACTGGCAGATGGTCTTTGAGAGATATTTTTGGGTTTAAATGTTTATTAGCTAGCTATATGAACAATAATTTGTATTCAGGTTGCTATATGAACAATAATTTGTATTCAAGTTAAGAACCTAGTGACTAAAAAGCCTGGAATAAAATGGTAACTCCCAGGACATAAAAAATTAGTAAAATCCTGTATTTGTTGACTACAGTCTGATTTAGATTTTGAAAGTTCCAGCAAAAACTTTCAATTACTTTTGCCAATGGACTTAGAAAAAGGAAATAATGTGATAATATTAAACCTTAATTTTTCCATGGCTGTTGGTTTGAGAGAACTAATCTGTGATTTTACCGTGAAAACAAACAGCCTGAAAAGTATGAAACTGCCTAGACTCTGCTGCTAAAAGGAAGAAAATAACTTGCAGGGAAAAGCTCCACACATAAGTGGATGAATTATTACTTGAAATAAGACACTGGAAGTCAACAGAGAACCTAAAGATGAGAATGGAAAAAAAACCTGTGATTGACACAAGCTGTGTGTCTTTAGGGACAAAATACTGAAGAATTTAGTGAGAATTAGAAAAAGGCAAGCTGAACTAGAGCTGCCAAGTAGTTTAAAAGTACCCCTAAAATGTCCTTCAGGCACACGCTAAATATCAGAGGAAAAGTGAGTTCTTATGTAATGAGATATAGGGTAGACATTAAGGATAGTGCAGCCATGAATGAAAAAACCTCAAACTTACACATGTCATCTCAGTTTTCTGAAATGACAGTGACATGGTTTACTAGAGGCAATTCAGGTGACACTGAAGTGGGAAGCTCAGCCAAAACAAGCATTGCTTAGACAACAAAGGAAGAGCCATTATTTAAGAAAAGAAAAAAAAAATCACTGGGTATCTGTTGGCCAGCTAGCTTCTCAAAATTTTGCAAAGCCAGATTACAACTTATGAGGGAAAAGCTAAAATGGAGGTAAATAGAATACATATTTACTAAAGGTAGTCTCATACTCATCTGACTCCTTTTTTGACATGACAGATATCTAAAAAAGGGAAGCACAGTACAAGTTAGCAGTGTATGCAGCCAAGGCTGATTACAAAGTCAAAGTAGTTTTTAAAAATAATTTGTTTCTTTAATGTCATAGTTTCTATATAGTTATTTATTATCTTCTGGATGATCTGAGCTATATTTTGTTGGTAGAAAAATTGTAGGAATAGATAATTTGTTCAACAGCAGAATCCTTGTAAGGTGTCCAGTCTTTTTGTTGTTGCTGCTGCTTCCTTATATATTTAAGCTTTTTAGCTACTCTATGATTCATATTCCATAATGCAATTTTGGCCACTTTCCTTCCCTCTGAATTGATGTTTCTTTCCACTGCTGTTAGCTAACATGTTATTCAAATTCAAAACATTATTATATTTCTCCCTCTCTTGCTCACTCATTCTTTTTTGTAAAGATCAAACCTTATTAACATCCTGGGTTCAATTGCTTCCTTTTTTCTCTATGCATACAGTATGACTTCAAGTTTAGAATGGATAAAAAAGACTTCCCCCCCAGAATTTATTTTAATCAGGGAAATTTGGTTTCCAAACTTCCTACTCTTCTCTCTTCCATATCCCAATTTATACTCCTCATTAATATGTTGCAAACACACACACAAGAAAATACTCTATTATTTTGTTTCTAGACAAAGATTTTTAGCTATTCTTCCTCCACTCATAATTGTGTTCTTTGCTATTTTAGCACTCTGGATTTCCCTTCATATTGTGACCATTATAAGGTATATACAAATTGTTGCAAAGACAGCTTTTAAAAGCTATGTTAATCAACTAATACAGTGCAACTGGCTGGAAATGTAAGCCAGGTTTATAAATCAGTTGAAAAAGTAAAATTTTGTGTCAAAAATAATGGCTTTTATATCCCTTGGTTCTCACAAAAATATAGGTTCCTTTTTAGATCACTTTAAGAGAATATCTACAGTCTGTTGATTTTAAAATACTGACTTTCCTACTGTGGGCATGTTTTTGTTTGCTGTTTTCTTAAGAACTGGAGCTGATGTACTTTATAATAAAGTTAAGAAATTTATAACCCAGCCTCAATTAACCACCGAAGTGGATTCTTTAAATGAAGGAGTTACAAGGTATATTCCCCATTAGATTCACATGTCAAGGCTAAGTAGTTTGGATGGATGGTGAAGAAAATAGGCAGAAATTTGTCAACAGCCACGTAGCTGTTATTTATGATCTGCAGAAGAGTGCTCTCAGCAGCAAGCACATACGTGGAGCCAGGCATTGTAATCAGTTGTATAAGGCAGACCAGTTCCACTCTGCCCAGCTGGGTGACACCACATCATGCCACCTTCTCAGCTCACTGCCTTCTCTGATATTTGGAGGGATGGACAGTGTGGTATCACCCAGCAAGTCCTCAGTTTCTTTTCCCTCTGCTGGCCTAGGACCTCAGAAGGAATGGCTGGAGGCGACTTGGTTTTTCCCATAGGGCGTCCTTGGCCATAGATTAGCTTTTATTATTTCTGTTGTGAGACCTGTCATGTCTCTTCTCTTGTTTGACTCATCTGGATTTCAAATAAGTCTTCCTTAAACTATGACTACAGATTATAGAAAAAAATCGTAAGTACAAGGTGAACCAAAGTGATTGCAACATCTAAAATTAAATCTATCTCTGCATGTCCTTCTTGAAAGACTTGATTAACACCATGATATCTGTTATGTCCCCTCAGCCAAATCCCAGCCCCTTCAAGGCTCAGGTAAAAAGTGGGAAAATACCTGAATCATGCAATGATTCCCAAAATCATCAGCTCTGAGAGACAGTGGCCTCTCTTTTGGAAATGCAGCAGCTGTCACTGACCAGCCTTGAGGTCAGCTTCCTTCCTTCCTTGCCAGGCTATGGAGGTGACTCCACCTGGGACAGTATCTCAAAGGACAGAGGTGATCTCTCATATGGACAGAAATGTCACTGATCAAAACATGTTTCTCTGCTTCTGAGACCTTTAGTGCAAGAGTGTAGATCTGACCTGTCTGGTCTGGTGTGAAAGCCTAGACAGCAGAGAAATGAAAGGTAACTGAAAGAGGGCAGAGCTGCATGATTGTTTTTCCTGACTGCAAGCTGGAATATTTCCTTACTCAACTCTAGTCAACAGAGCAGAGCAGGTCAGAGGTGAATGACAAACCTTTTAACAGAGATCAGTCTCTTCCAGAGGAGTGCAATGTGCAGGGGAAGCTAATGACCAGGTCGACATGTTCCCTCTGCATCATGACTTGCAGGTTTGGTTTTCTGCACGTTACCAGAGATACACTAAGGAGGAACCTCTGCCAGAACTGAATGTCAGGAGTTTTGAATGCAGGCACTCATCTAGCTCACTCCAGAGCACTGTCATACCTAAATACTAAGCAGTTCCTTCTCTCTCTCAAGTTATTATCAGATCATACCACTTCATCAGGGCTTATGCAAGACCCTGAAGTCCAGGCTATGTGTCCCTAGTAGTCACTGGTTCCCCAGCTTTATTAGATGTCCTGTGAATAGTTTTTACCAGAGGATTTCCCCTGGTGTTGTAAATGGAATAACCCGTTCCCCAGTGAACTCCTAGAAGAGCCAGCAGCAGTTGCTTTATGTGTTTTTCTCCTTGAGAACTACTGTTCTCAATTATTCATATGCTTTCAGGTTCAAACACATACCCATGCATACAAAAATACAGGCAGAGGATGCCTGAGCCCATAAATCTGACTCACCACATGTTAATATAGTGAATAACAAGTTCTTAACAGGAACTGCACTTTTTCTTCCCAAATGTGTTGTTCAGAAAGCATTCAAGTTCAGTTTCATTAAAATATTCAGCCACATAAAATTTGAGATATTTACTGCAGCTAATAGAGTTAAATTATTGAAACTGAATACTAGCAAAAAACTGGTGCATAACTTACCCTCCTTCAGAGAGTTAGGGTTAGGAGCAGATGTGAGAGCCTGGAATGTTAATGGTTAATGACTCAAATGATCAAAAAAAGTGGATGCTTTGCTGGCAATGTGCAAGAGAACCAGTCCAGTGCAGAGGGGCTGAGAACCCACCATCAAGGGCTACAAGCTGGGTCTTGACTCAGATCAGTGAGAAGGCTGATAAGAAGCAGCAGACCCTGCTGAGGTGGGATAGTGCTTTTTATCATTCCAATGTCCTCCATTTACAACTGGCTCACTTGTAAATGTCCCCCCTCCCCACCACGGGAGATAGTGGGTCAGTGTAGTCCTGAAGGAGTTCATCCCTTCTGATGGGACATAATTGGCTAAACTACACTGAGTGAGAGGCAGCTGTCATGTCTCACAGGATGTCATAAGCCATCAAAGATGCCCAGAGTGCCCACAAACGTAATTTTTGGGGTCTTCCACCAGAGGACTGAGCATCATCCACAACGTTGCAACAGATTCAGTGTTTCCTCAGATAGGGACAGTACCTGGGTGTTCCCACCTAAACCTGAATTTATATTAATCTGTTGAACTCTGCCTTGTGGGCTTCCCCCATCCCCAGGGATCAACATTGTGACCATCTGACATCAAAACTGCAACAACCAAGTCTTGTTTCTGGATCCATGGGTGGTGGGATCTTCCTACTCTTATCCTTTCTTTCTCTTTCTTTCTTTTCCTTATACATTTTCTTAAGTGTTATTTTTATGCTTTATACTGCTGTATCACTATAGATAATAATCAAAATGGCTACATGTCCCCTTTCCATTGCAATGAAATCATCATAAAATAAGGACTATACACACATACATATGTATATTTAAAAACACTGGTCATTAAGTGTTGTTTCACTCAAATCCACCCCAGGGGATCTATATTATAAAGGACCTTATCCTTGTGTTCAGGGGTGGATTGTAAAGCAGAGAACGAGTATATAACCCCCCTTCACAGGAGCAAGATACCAGGTAAGGGGAGGGACTTGTCTTCCCATCTGCTAATCTGCCACTTAGCACTGAAGACTCTAATTTACAACTTCACACAAAATGCTCACCGGTATCCAGGTTTTGTCAAACCCTCACTTAAGGTGACAATTATCTGGCTCTACCTACTTGCACCCCTGATGTCAGTGGAGCCACTGATGACAGACCCTGGCCCTGTGCCTTCCGTATTAATACTTACATTATGATTATTACACTGCCGATAGACAAAGTTATTTCAATTATTCTGGGGCATGCTTTCTCTACTTTGTATTTTGCACACAGGGCTTTACACTGATAATCTAGGCAAAGTGTGTTTTTTTGTAGTTAAAAAAAAAAAGCAATTCCCTTGAAGATCTTATAGTGTTTGAATATGACAGGGGAGATTTACAGACAAATTATATTTTAGTGCATTCTCACTAGAACTGTACTGTTAAGATATTCAGAAACACTGGGAATATAAATCTAGAAACTTCAAGCAATAGGTGGCATGTTGCCAGGTTTAGAAACAATCCAATAATGTCAGATTTTCGAGGTAAGATAGTTTCAGTCTAGCAGCATCTTAAAGCTCATAGCTCACATTACTAAATTCATATTTCATAGAATTTACACATACATAGATTTCAGCTTTGCTACAAATCCAACAAATTGCAAAAGGAGATGTCACACCAAAACATAAACACAAGCAGAGAAAATATGCTGCAAAGTGTTACTTTTTCTAGAGAACTCCAAGCATCAGCTGTAATGCAAAACCCCAGTGCAACACACTATGTTAGATACAGGACACCTGCTAGCTCTGCTTCAAATGTAAAACTTTGGGATATTCACTCTTTCAGTAACCTGAATGCATCCCACTTCTGAAACTACGTATAAGCCTATGATTTAGTTGGTATTCAATGTATATTGACTAAATTAAGTGGAAACTACATGGGAAGCTGTGTGCAATGGCAACAATGCAGTGTTAGGCACTCACTAGACCATGAAGTGACACAAGGCTGTGTAGTATGACAACCTTAGGAATCACAGAGTGCTTCACCTGGGTAGAAATGTCATGTCAGAAGAAATCTAACTAACTCATTTTCTCTTTTTATGAGATTTTTACTCTTCTCTAGCAGTACAAATCATCCAGGAAAGCATCTTGATATAGGACGTCACTTGATATTGGCCTGTTTATATGCCATTTATCCTCTCCCCTCTCCAGCCAGCATGAAAGATATTTAACAAGAAAAAATAAAGACAGAGGAAAACCAAACTGGACACTGTTATCTAACTAAAAACCACAGCAATAGAACAGTGCCTTGAATACATGGCTTCCTGAAATGGGTGACCCAGGCATTCTGAATTTATAGCTACATGTGTAGACTGACTTGTGGGTAACAATAAACATACATGTAATTACCCACTGGCTAACAGGAAAAGGTCTTGGGGATACAAGGTGAGAAAGAAGAGGAAAAATACAGACAAATGACAGGACAACTAACAATTTAGCTGTTTTTTACAAGCAGTAGTAAAATACTGACTGTTAATGGCCTTTGGCTTGGGAAAGTGCCCCTGCTAGAACTTGTATTTAAGCTTAAGAATATTAATGTATATTTAAATTTAGAGCAAATTTTAGAAGGTATATCTTTTTTTACCAAGAACTATGACTTACTGCAACTGTATATGCTAAGCACTTTTATTATTTCAACTATAGTTGAATCATATTTTTTGCTCAAAAATCAAATACTGAAGTGCAGAACAACATAACTTCCCCACAACGATTCATGCCTGTGTATAATTCTTCCCTGAAAGACCTGCCTGCTTTCACCAAATAAGTCTAGTGTCAGATATAAGTTGCTACTATTTCACTGTGAGCAGAGCACTGGAGCTGCTCTACACCAGCTAAGTACATATGTTTAAACATCATCCGTTAAATGTTACAACTTTTGCGACCAGGAAAAGGAAATATTTTTGTTCAGGAGGCAAGCTTATGCTAGTGCTGCCCTAGGCAGAGCAGAAAGGCTCTGGGTTTTGAAAGTCTGAAGTTTTTAAAACCAGAGCAAACTGCAGCACCACTGATTTTGCTGACAAATCTCTAATAGAAGAACTCAGTTTGTCTGTAAGATTGCACACACTCAAGTACCTAGGTAGAAATGTGATTCGCCACTCACTAGTTTAAAGGATGGAGTCTGTGCATGTGATATCCCACAACACAATCTCCACATTGAACCAAAGCATTTTTCTCTGATAAAAAGATCAAGGAAAGCACCAGTGTATGAGAAAGAATAGAGATTTAATATTGCTGGAAAGACTGTCTGAATGAACTTCTTATTACAGGAGGAGATTGAATCTTTCCATTATAATAAAAAGTACTGATTACTACATCTTGATTAGCCTAGTTTATTATTGGATTCTTGCATGGCAAGAGAGACTAACAGTGTTATCTGCCTTTTTTAGAATTTTGGTAGGGAAACAAATAGGATTTTCAGAGCCTTCTCCATCAAATATAGAACAACAGTGACTTCCCCTGTGGCCCTCACATCCACCACCAACTTTTTTCTGTTTTGCATCCAACATGCAATGTTACAACACAGCTAAGACAGGCACTTCGGCATCAGAAACCCTACACTTAAATTAGTTTGGGTTATGGTTTTAAAACTTATTCTCTAAAAACGCCCCTTATTTCTCAATAAGCCTTTTGCATATCAAGTCTATGCCTTCCTAGACTCATATTCTTCAATAGTACAAATAAAAAAAATCCAAACTCTGGATTCAAACTAAACTAAAAGGTGAGGCTGGATTCTCTTCTGTCTTGCACATCAGGAATGTGTGTCTTAAGTGGCTGGCTGTTGAATTGTTTCAGTGGTAAGGACTCCTGTCCATTTAGCTTTCTAGGTAGTTAATGGTAGGATTAAAATTCAAGCTAGTAATCCCTGTAGCTAGTGATGCTGTTCTTCAAGTCTGTCTTTACCAACACTCCTTTTAGATGATTTCTGACATGCTTATGTGCTCACAGACACACACAAGTGCTCAGTGAGGCACAGCAGGTCTGATTACACTCCTGCATGGCATAGGGGGCTGGATTTAAGGCCCTGCAGCAAGAGTTCTGCCTTGAGTGTGGAAAGACATGGCAGGACATGTTTTCTGAATAGATGTTTACTTCATGGGTTTGGGGTCTCAAGTCCTACAGGACTTACCCCACTCCTAAAAGTAGCAGACAGTTCTGACAGTGAGTCAGGGTCTCTTAAGCAACAGGAGTTATTGCTGCTCCCAGGAGAGGTCACAGCTTCCATCTGCCACCTCCACCCTGTAGTGCTGGGTGTTGGAGAGAAGTCATCCTCCTTTGCCCCACATCACACCTTCAGGGCTCAGCATGCCTGGCTGGAGAGTGCATGGCATGACAACCTGGCCCTTCAGGTGAGACAACGAGTTGATTATTCCTTCATAAAGCAGGTGTCACTTTCCCACATGCCAAATATGTGCCTATGTTTATGCTCACTGCTTAGAAAGACTGGCTTCAAAACCAAAATAGAACAGTACCCATTGTTCTGTTACAGAGCAGGGAAATCAGGACTCAAGGGAAATATTAAGGCACAATTTCTGTCCCATCTTCAGCTCACAGTGAGTTAAATGGTACTACACTTGATTTACAAAGACTTAATTTTTATTGCTTCTATTATACTACCAGACTATTTTAATGGGGGCAGATTATTGACAAGGGAAATCACATCTATTTATTTCCCCAAATTTACAGGTTCTGCTGCAACATTTGTCATTCCCCTGAGTAATTTTCTTCTGTAAGTGAAATGTCTATCCTCTATCACTGAAAATTATAAATTACTACAAAATGCCTACAAATCAACTGCCAACCAAGTCAACTGCATTTTTGTCAGATGTGAGTAAAGGATCAGACTCATTATTTGAAAAATTCCTTTTTGAATGATATTTAATCACACACCTGTTATGCAATGGACAGTGATTTATACAATGCTCTTACAGAACCTAAGCCATACAAAATATAGGATGGCTTTCATTTGGAAATGTAATCTGGATATAGATATCTAATTAAGTAGAATTCACATTAATTCATTATGATGACATGTCAGTAGACATTATCCTTCCATTTGGTTGGAACGACTATTACGAGTACAACCAGCATATTATTGCTATAAAATACAGAATTTAGCAGCAGGTTTGATTTTTGTTCTACCTTTCTTTAAAAATAAGAGATCATAAGATGCACCTGATTATGATTCCGACAGTCCAAAAATACATGTCAGAATGTTAACATTACTGACATAATAGGAAACGCATGCAATAAATTAATTCTAAATCTTCAGGACAAGAAATCCTTTCAGTGTGTGCAGATCATGACACGGCAGAGCTTTTAAACACTTTGTACTGAAAAATATAAAGCACAGAAAACCATTACTCCCAGGGAGAATTGCCTTAATTGCTTTGACCCCAAGGGTAAGACACTAGAGCTATATATTCAGTACAAACAATGGTGCCCTCAAGCAGAAAGCAGCCTTTTCACTCTGTTGCTTTGATTTTGACCAATGCCTTCAGTGTAATCAACTATAGCAATGCTTAATCTTGCATTTTTCCACGTAGATAATACTAATCATCTTTAGATGTTTAGGAAGATTTGCAACCAATAACTCATCCCTTACACCAGGCACAGGCAAGAATAATTTTGTACTGCACTCTCTATTTAGAAAAGCATACTGTAAGAATGAAATATCTGTTTGGATTATAACAATTAAAAACAAATTAATAAATGTGCTCAACAAATGTCAAGTGTAGTTCTAATCTTGATTTCAGAAATATGCAGCACTTAGCTCTCATTACCTGCGGAAGGGGGAAATTTTACAGNACCTGTCCTTCAAACAAGGACAACTTGGTGCACTGGATGCATGCTTGTCCATTATTCTGGTTTATTTATTTTATACTTGCATACATGTCATGAGTCAAAGTATACTGAATGCATATTTGATGTATACATTCAATTTCCTCTGCCATATCAGCCTGTTCCAATGTCCTTTTTTTACCAAATTTTGCATTTGTTTTAAACATAGGCTCATTCCCGGCTCTCAAAGGTCATCTTAAATACCTTATATATGTTACTTGGCTTTTCAGCTTTGATATGTGCTCTAATGTTTCATAAAGCTTTTGGTGTATGCTGTTTGTCTTTTACATATCATTTAAGTCTAAACGTCCTAAGGAACAGAAGCCTCAGCCTGGAATGTTTCTGTATGTCTGTACCTAGACCACTTCTAATGCTATGTTGTTATAGAAAATAGCAAACCCCTCAGTATTTTGAGTCACTGGGATCAAGCAACACTCATATGAATCTTCATGATGCCAACACAGACTTGCAGTCCTGCTCTCCAAAATTCTTAGGCTTTTCATTATGTTATTCTAAATGAATAATAACAAGAACAATAGTATGAGCTCACAAGTTTGAAACTGTTTTCATGCTCTTGTGTAAGCAGGTTGTGATTACTGGGCAAACTGGGCTATGATGAGGTGCTCAGTGTCCCAGAAAGAATGAAGGCTTTTTCTGTGTGGATGACTGCAGTAAATGCACACAAGATTGCTCTGTATGGGTAGGATATAAATTAACCTTGAACTCACACATGGCCCTGCTTCTCTTGCCTGTCTGTGTAATGTATGAGGAGGAGAGCAAAAGAAAACAGCCCAAATAAAAACTTTTTAATCATCTTTGCAGAAAGTAGGGTATTCCCCTTCTCCTCTAGGAGGCTTACTTTGGGCTGAGGAGTTGCCACTCTCCACTGGCTGACAGACTGACTACCTGATAGGCACACTATTTAAAGAGTAGGCCACCCCTGGTTTTAGCTATGAGTGGGGGTTACTTGTCAGTCAGCAGTGTCAGTGTATGTTCCCTCGTGCTTGTGGAAGCACCCAGCCATTCAGGATATCAGTCTGTAACTGGCATTATGTAGATTCCACCTTCTGTTCTGTGCATCAAATGGGCCATTGTGGTTACATAGTATATCTATTTGGAGATTGCTGGCACCTCAGAGCATGGTATCCCTAATTCAGAAATCATTTTGACACATACTGTGAAGATAAATCACTGGTTCTGGTAGCATAAAAATCTTTTTTGTTCATGTAACTATATGGAGAATACACAGTAAATCAGACCTTATCACAGTATCTTAGAGTTTGCAGAAAAGCTCTCGTTTCATCTGAAGGTCTTGATAAGCCCTACAGTGGATGTTGTTCCCATTTACAAAAAAGGAAACAGAACTGTGGGGAAGTGAATTAACTCTCTGAAGTCACTCATGGTGGGCCAGGAGCAGACTTGGGAAAGATAGGACCTATCTAAGAAAGAAGGTCCTATCTCCCTGACATAATGATTTAATCAAAATACTGCTGAAATTATTTGGATGAAAGAAATTCTTCCAGAAGGCTGAAGTGGAAAGGCTATCATGAATTGGTGAAATGCTTTTCTCCAGTGTTCCATGGCCTATTCCCACCTCTGTGGGAAAGGAAAGGGCTGCTTTGATCAGCTGAGTTCTTTAGCTGCACGTATTTGCTTATTGGCGAGGATCTTCTGTGATGTGGGAAAGCAAAGCTCTCTGCAGTTGGCAAGAAACCAAAGTCAGGACATGCTGTTCAGCCTTCTCGATTAAAAAATGGTATCAAAGTGAAATGAGTCACCAGGATAACAAAGACTGTACAAATTTAAGTGGCACTCACAGAATGGCAAAGCAACACCCTGAGTATTCATCATAGTTGTGTCAAATCTAATGTGCAACAAAATCATGATGAATTCTGGATGACAGATGACAAATCTTTGTAAGCAAATGTTTCCCTGGGGGCAGCAGCAATGAACAGAGTGGAAAGGCCACAGAAAAGAAAATACATAAATGCATTTTCCTGAGTTAAGACTGCTGCTGGTTAGCCACATATATATATAGCAAATATATCCAGCTGGAGATACTCTTGTGATATGGATTATGCTGACCTGAACATAAGAAGACTCTTTCTGTCTACAAAAGTGGGGAGAAGGGAGGCAAAGAAAGCAGGTAGAGACTTAGCTACACCTCACTACACACAAAAAAACCCCGTCTAAAAGCTAAAAACTTGACACTCACACAAGTAGACACCAAAGTGCCACTTTGACACAGTGCCAGTGGTGTTGCTGTAAGATACTCCACCTGGGTTCTGGCTGCCACTTCAGAAAACACAGGGCTCTTGCAGGCCCTATTTCTTTATCTTTCAGCTCCATCTGATTGTTACTGATACACTAGGGGAATCTCAAAAATCATTAGGTGCCTTATGTGGAACAGTGAATACAGGCCTAAAAATGTCAAAAACGAAGTAGGTCAGCAGCAGAGCTACTACTAGGATGAGCAGTAAGAAGGGGAGGAATCTCTGATCCCTAAGCAATGGCTATCACATTAGCTTCATATAGACAAAACTCAGCACTACTAGCCTTTAAAATCCCAAAGTAAAAGTAGCTACAGCAACTTGTGAGAGCTGCTAAGCCCCTGAATCCATTAAAAAAAAAAAATTACAGTTATTATAGAATATCTTTTATTCTAAACGGAAAGAAAAGCTGAGGTAATTTCATTCCCACTGTGTGATAAACATTAACAACTGCTGACTTTTTAATGTTGAGTACTTTAGGTCTGAGACTTAGATTGATGGAGTAGATTTCCTGTATATATTTGAATATATTTGTTCTCACTGAATGAATATACACATGCTCTTTTTCTCTATGAATACATTTCCAATGTCCTTCTACACTTACTACAGTAGATGATATAACATTCAGTTTGACCTTTTAAGCTAATCTTTACTCATCAAAAAAAGATATTTTAGACATGGAAAATATCTAAACCTCAGCTGTCTTTTGGCTTCACTGTAGTGCCCTGATGCTGTTAAATATAATTTAGAAAGTCATAACACATCATTCCAAAAGGAAGGTTTCTGTTACCCTGAATGGATACATCTGTGGCCAGCATTTTCCATTTATGTATTCTAAACTGATCATTGTATCTTGTAATTGACATCAACATGCTCTAAATTTTAGAGAGGAAAAATTAAAATATTTTTTAAATAGGGCACTTTACAAGTGGTTTGCATTACTGAAAGTCAGAAGCTTCACATGGTGTTTAAGAGCAGGGAAAGGATAGATAAAACCTGTGAGGCTGTAAGATAACAGCGGCTGGGGAGCAGCATAGTCGGTCCTCTGCTGGGAAGCACCCAAACTCATCACCCACATTTGCAGTCCAGGTACACTGAACACTGTGTGCATTTGCAGGAGTTAATCAGTTCTATGAATTGGGTTGTAAAAAAAAAAAAAAAAGAATATTGAAACTCTTCACCTTCATTTAATTCTTCAGCTCAGTAGAGCTGAATCCAAAAGAGAGACCACAGATGCAAATACTCCACTACTACATTTCCTTTAAGGATTTTTCTCTCACCTGCACCGTTGTGAAAAAGGATAACTTTCATTTCAGATAACTGCTCTCTGACACCAGTGTTTTTGAGTCTCAAATACAAAAATTGGGAGAATATCTAAAGTATACTCTCTCAAAGTATATATTTCTAGAAAATATTGAAAGGAAAAAAGTCTAAGAGTGAAGAATTAGGCAGCCTGAATGGCAATGTTTTGATGTTTTTTCATAACATCTTAGTTTTTTTCTTCATGGGTAAAAAAAAAAAAAAAAAAAAAAATCAAATACANAAAAAATCAAATGCAAAAAACCAACCAACCAACCAACCAAGAGACCCCCCCCAAAAAAGGTGACCAGTGATATCAGATTCTTGTGTTTAATGTCTCCCATTTTGCACAGTCTTCAAAAAAATTATTTTAATCTTTGAGATTTTTAATTAATTCTCTGAATAATATTTGAAATCAGATTTGCTCATGACCACTAACATGAAGGAATTAATTCATTTTTAGTTCTGGTTAATTTTAGCTGCATGTGTTGGGCAATTTAATGGGCGATATCTCTGATAATTAAGCCCTCTATTTTGTAAATGCATATTCATGCAGCAAATCTTAAGCATGTAGATAATGCCATTGAAATCTAGAGGACACGCTACCTGTGTCATGTTATAGGTATACCTGCACCTACAGAGAATGAAATTCAATCTCATCTCCAGTGAAATCTGTTAGGGCCAGGAAACAGTTATTAATATCTAAAATATTATTCTAATTAATAAATGCATGAGTCTTCCGTTCCCTGTAGTATATTTTTAAGTAGCTCACTTTTTTTTTTTTTTTTTTTTTTTTTTTTTTTAATTATGATACAGTTCTGCAACTGTTCTTTGGTATCTTTAAGAAAACCCTCATACACTGCACTGTTTGTTACATCCATAATGATCCACAAACAACATCTGTCAGATCTTTGCAATGGACTTTGAATGCTGAATTTCTTTAATGGAAAAATATTCCCATTGAATGCTATTTCTTTTCATGTCTTCAGACAATACAAAGTCTTCAAAATCAACCAAAGACAACTGGATAGGTAGTACAGTACCTTTAAAACCTCAGGGGGCTAAGAGATCATGTTGTAGCATAATGGGGAAGAACCACACTTCTACAGTTTTTTGTGTTTATAATTGCATAGAAACCGAAGGTTAGGCAGGGTATCCTTCATAAAGTGCAAAAACATTCTTTGTCACCACAGAGTTTTAATAGGCAACTCATGTCTATTAATAAGGGCACATCTGTTCCAAAGACTTGCATTATGCAGGTGTCTGTTCCTCTTGTGTTTTTTGATTTTACTGTAGATAATTAGTTAGACATGATTACTTGCAACCCCCATTTGAACCACTTATTGCATTATCAAAGGCTTTAGTTTCTAATTATGAAATATGAAAAAAAACCTTTACCTTTGCATGTGTAGCACTCAAATATATACCTGTTAGGATTCTGAGAGACTGATTGTTTTGTACTTAGAAAAAATTGACACCGAGGTTAGTGATAAAGAGGAGCTATTTTTGCTTTACAACTCTGTGAGAGGAAAACACAACCTTTCCTATTCTTTTCTTAATATCTACAGAGACCTTAAATAATATTTCATTACCTAATATAGGTTTAAAATACAGGTTTTTCAAAATCTCTTCAATGAATATGACAGGCACAGATCTTAAAGACTAGTTTCTTCTTGTGAAGCACATATTTAAGTACCTTCTCTTTTCTGACAATTCGTGGATCTATTTTGCTATTCCAAAATTTTCTCTCTCCATCTAAACTAAAATCACAGTCAGTCACTTTGACATCTCTGGCAGTGGTGCAGCTGTTAGCTTAGGCTCAGTATGGCTAAAACAGAAATACTCTTCTGCCTTTCAAGATTTACATTCATCCCTTCCATCAGAGTGAAAAACAGTGCAATGCGTATTACTGTCATGCTTGTATGGGATGTCATTTTGGGTTTGGACCTTTTCCTAAATCTGAAAATACGAAGTCTGCACATGCTTTCAGAGTAATATGGCTACAGTTGTGCATTTCTTACACATGAAGCAGAGAAAATTATTTCCTGAGAACTTTTGAGTTTGTGTCTTGGCTACTGAACTATTGCTCTTCTCAGCAGAAATGCAGCCCTCCCTGTCCAGTGTCTATCTTGATTGTTACTTTAATCTCCATAATCCCACTATCTCTCATTCTTCATACTCTGCTAGTCTCTAAGACCTTCACTTTCCTATTAACTTAGGCTCATCTCAGCAGCTCACTTATTCAAACTGGTGTCCCTGTGCATTCTTGGTGATACCTCCACAGTTTGAGAAGCCCTTTGTGAAGTCATTTACTCCCCGAAATAAGTAAATAATACTCCTAAACAAAATTCGTGACAGTAATCAAGAAGCATGACTGTATCCAAGCGGTAGCAATGTTCACCTCGGGGACAGATAAGCTGTTAGTCTGGTCTCTGCTGAGGCTGAGTCCATTTCATACCTCTGTTTGTACCACAGAAAATGTATAAAGTGTTAAGGCAGAATCCAGGATCATCATCCCATCCATTGGCCCCACTGAAAAGTGCAATGAGTGGGGATACTGGGATTTGCTCAGTGACTTCTTGCTCTGGAATAGATTTCTGCTGGACA
>VZTR01031433.1:52759-64429 GCA_013400775.1 Chaetops frenatus | reverse complement strand
TCCTCTACTCTTCCTTTTCTTTATTTTATCTCTTTTCCTCTTTCTCCCATCTATCGCATTATTGATTTAATAAAGGAGTAGTGTTTTGATTCAACTTGAGTTTCCCCTGTAATTTTTGCACCCTGAGATCAGATAACGAACCATCACGACCCCCGCTTGTATTGAGCGGATCGTGACACATGTTTAGCAGATAAAGCCAGATTTCTCAGATGTCTTTGCTTTTTGGTGTTGTTTCATCTCCCACCCGGCATGAAGCAAAGGGGATCTAAGAGCTTCACATGTTTCAACATATATGGAAACTTCTGTTTAGGTTTCTAAATATTCTGAAAGTTGCTAATGAAATCAACATGCCTTTTTATTTTTTTTATTTAGAACTAGTCATTTTTAGATTTTTTTTGACACTCTATTTTCAGAAGAGGTATATACACTTTTGAAAAAAATAGTTACCATGTCCTATTATCAGAATTTGGGGCCAAGACAGGGTTCTCAACCCTTAAAATACAAAGCTACATCAGTAGCCAGCAGATGTTAAACAGTGTAATTTTTCCAGGTACTCAAAATCTTTCTTCTCCAAAATATCAGGCATTTTTCTGCTCAATTGCATGGCCTTCCATTGTGTAATTCCATCACATCTCTCATAAACTCTTGGTACCAATTTCAGTTACACAAGGGCTTAAAAGACCACCCTACTATTTTCCTCTGACTGCTACTCAAAGCTGGGAGACCTCTACAGATACACCTCTCACAAATCCATGCACTACAGTAGGAAATTATTTACAGTACTTATGAACCCAAGAATTTCCCATGATATTTTTTATTCAGGCCACATGGTCACAACCACCAATATAATTTAATCTTTCAGATTCAAAACCAAAATTAATTTCCTCCCTAATGTGCTTCATAAATTCAGCAAGATAATCCTGATTTCTACAATTCTTTTTGAAGTACAAGCAAAATAGTTGAAAAATAAGAGGGACAGTAAAAGTAACTAGAAACATTATCCTGTCTGAAGGCAGACTGGAAAAGATTGAACCATTTGACTAATAGCAGTTATGCCAAATATGACAGGCATAGTGTCTGAAGTAATTAAGCAACAACATACAGAAAAATGACAAGAAATGGATAAAACAGAGAAGCTGACTGTCAGGAAAAGCTGTATGAAACTTCCTTCCAACCCCTAATTCCCTACTATTCTCTGCAAAGTCCCAGGTTTCTTTATCAAACCTACTGCAATAATTTTTTATTGTTATACTGACAGATTAAATTTCACCACATGCCACTCATGCCTGTAAGTTCAATTAAAATGACAAGACTGACATGCATGGGTAATTTTGTGCAAAAAGGAAAGAAAGGCAGCTCTTCAATGAAATTAAATTCCAATAGCAGTTATGGCAAGGTGTTTCTGCAAAGCACAGAAGAAAAATTGTGGTCCTGAGTTTCCATCCCTGGAGACAGTTAACCAATAAAAACTATATCTGGATTTGATTAACTCTACATGTTTTTCTTGACCTCATTAACAGAGTCAGCTGATGGATTTCTAGATCAATTTGCATGCAAATGCAAAAGGAGTTGTGCTGTAATGCAAGCTTTCTAGACTCTTCCCTGCCTCATTTCATGTTTCTGTAGGCAAAACTGAGCAATGAATGGGCAGAGGAAGCAATGTGTCCTCTTTTAGCTGTCAATTTGTCAAAATCCCAGAACAGAATATTTCACGTCCTAGTAGCAAGGTTTTTAAACCACACTTGTCCAAAGACTTTTCAGAAACAGTCTCCCACTTGGCAGTGTGTAGGCTGTTTGCCTTTCCAGAAAATTGATGTACTAAGGGAAAACTAAAATAATGCAGTTAGTGGAATGAGTAAGCAAGTTTTTCTGATCATATTTTTCACTTGTGTAAAAAAAAGAAAAATCTTGTGGGCATTGACTTGTATGTGTTTCTTCACACTGTATAGCCTTGTTAGCAGTAAAAATACAAGGTAAAATCACCACTTTACTAATTCACTGACCAGTTTCAACCAAATCTCACATTGAAGAAGCCACTGTTTGCATAATTAATAAAGATTTAAAAATTCACATTTTATAATGACAACAGAAAAATGTCTCTTTTCTATTATTCTTTTCAGCATTATTTTTAATAGTATGTAAATAAATAAAAGGAGGTACACAGATGCCAGTAAGATCATTGTCATGGTTTAAACTCTGCCAGCAACTAAGCCACACGAAGGTGCTCACTCAGTCCCCTCACGTTGGAATGGGGGAGAGAATCAGAAGAGTAAAAGTGAAAAAACTTATGGCTTGAGACAGTTTTACAGGTAAAGCACAACAGTGAATTCATTCAACACCTTCCATGGGCAGGCAGGTGTTCAGCCATCCACAAGAAACCAGGGCTCCATCACCCCTAAGGGTGACTTGGGAAGACAAATAACATCATGCAGAACTTTCTTCCCTTCCTTCTTCTTCCCCCACATTTNGGTAAAATCACCACTTTACTAATTCACTGACCAGTTTCAACCAAATCTCACACTGAAGAAGAAGCCACTGTTTGCATAAATAATAAAGATTTACAAATTCATGGCCTGTCCTGTTACATTTTATAATGACNTGGTGGGGTGGGGTGCAATGAGGAGCAAAAAAGGCTTTACTCAGCAATAACAAAACTGTCTCTATATCCAGCACTGTTTCCAGCAGAAATCTAAAATACAGCCCATATTAGCTACTATGAAGAAAATCCAATGTACCCTAGCCAAATCTGCACAGTCATTCAGGGTTTAATTCTTGACCAAATGTTCACATTCGTGTGGGGTTTTTTTAAACTCAGGGCATTAAGACTCATTTACAACTCAGTTTTTCTCCTGAGATCTTGTATTAATATAGAGATAATAGAAGCAGGCAAGGTAAAGAGATGAGGCAGGTAAAACTGAGGGGGGAAAAAAAGGTCTGTAATGTAATATTGATTTGTTTCTAGAATGTAGGCTACTTAGCTACATTAGCAAAGCTTTTACCTACTGGATCAGTCACAAATATCCACTGACTTATAGAAGGCTGTTATACAGTGTCTGCCTAACTCTGGTTAGACATTATTTATCTACATACACAGCTCCAAAGCTTAAGCCAGTTTAGAAGAAAAAGGACTACAGAAAACCTTACTGCTATTAGCTTGTTGATCAGCAGATTAGTATATATTATAAACTAAAATATGTAAATATTCAAGTTGTTTTGATTAGGCCAAATAGAGATGGCAGGGAGGTACTGCTGAAAGGCCTATCAAAGTCAGGCAGCTGGGCAGCACAAGAAACAAACGAAATTCACTGGTGAGAAAATGAAGGGCAGCTAAGAAAAAGTGAGAAAATACAGACAATCTAGTCACATTAATAAGGCAGGAATGATCTGTAAATTCATTAATAACAAGTGACATGGCAGAGTTCCTCTACCTTGAATATTATGTTTGATAACACTCTCTCTTTAAATAGGTGCAATATGCATGGATAATAGGATACAGAATGATCAGATATATGGATTTTATACATAAAAAACTCTGAAAATCCCTTCTTAAACTTTTTACAATGACCTGATCATTAGACAAAAGTTCTGTTAAAAAATCATCAAGATAAACGCACAAGAAAAACAACTCTCAGCAGTCTCATTTTGAACCCTATCAATACAAAAAGTAATCAGATAATTTTAACAAAAATATTAACCATCCTTCTGGAATGTCAGTAACATTTGGGAGTGGGGTTCAATTTTGATTTGTTATTGTATTTTAATTATTCCTAACTAAACACACAACTTTTGCCTCTGAAGAGAGTGGAATGACCATTTATTTACTAGCTTAATATGCTAGAAACAGTAAGTCTATGGATTCAAATCTCTCACTGGGAAAAGAGTTTGCAGAACTAGTTTTGTCAGATGTACCAAGGCCCAAAAAGTCATCTCATAAGTTGAAAGAAGATGAATATAAACATTCAAACAGGACACCATCAAACAATGGCACTGGAAAAACCTTAATGGAGTAAGATCATTAGCCTGGCATCTTCGAGTCTACATCACAAGAGAAAGAGCAGGTTTGTCACCCCCAGAGCTGAGCCTTGTCAGAATTGATCTGGATTTATGAGCCAGTAATATAATCCTTCATGATTATCTGTCCTGTTGTTCACTATTATGGTATCTTCAAGGAGGCTGTTTCATTGTGTGCTCTTCATGTCATGCTTAGCTGAAGTGTAATTGTCTCAAGGACCACCTACACTTACAGGTTATTCATATACAAATTAATGGATGCTGGTGAAGTTGCATGCATTAAGCAGAGCATTAGCTTTCATGGCATTCATTTATCTATCAGATACTTTATTTATCACAGTTTTTCTGAAGGCTTGTTTACTAAGGGACCATATTGGCAGAATATTGCTGCTCTCAATGAATTTTGTACCTTATAAATAAAATTTGAAAAATGAAAACTCATATAATTTGTCTCTTAGCTGGTAAACAGTGGTCATAAGATAATGACTTTTCTGATCTCTGTTCATGAGAACATAGATCAAAAGCTTTGGGTTTATTTCCATCTCTGTTAAAAAAAAATCCCAGCCAATAAATCTTTGATTAACTAATTAATAACAGTAATCTTGAAACTTAGAATAATTTTTACCACATTAAAATACTATGTATTCATCGATCCAGAAAGAGGAAAAAGAGTGTGAAAAATTTTATTACTTGATTGTCAAGAGAAGCAACTGATGGGTTGGAACTTTTCAGCCTTGCTCTGGGCCCTTATTTTGTATTCAGATTCACACCTAGAGCCAGATATCAAATTTAGGTAGAAAGTTTTGAATTGGAGACCATCTAAATAAGACATTACTTGGTGGCTCATTATCATTATCTTCACAGAGATTTCACTCACCCAGAAAATCTTACTTCCTCAAGTTTCCCAGAAAAGATTAATAAAGCAATCTCAGCATTGGAGATCCTGCTAGGGTTATGGCATCAGGTCCAGCACTTAGCAGGCTGGCATTTGTCAGTGCTTATGCAGGATGTTTGCCACCTCAGGGACAAGTAATCTTCCTGATGGGTATATAATTTTAGAAATTTAAGTTGTCATTTAGGCTGAAGTCCCTACATCAGATCCTTAAAGACAGTTAAGCATGACAAAATGAGTGAGATTCTCTTACTACAGTATTTCGTTTGCACGTAGAATTTTGACATATTCCAATTCACTGACCTGACCTATCATTTGCAGGACACTTCCTTGGCTTCTATTGGTTCAGCAGTTCTTAGAAATGGGAGCAAATGTTTTGTCCTTTTTAAAAAATATCCCTGTTCCTTTTTGTACTGAGAAATCCTAGGTGGTAAAAGACTCGGTGGAGTAAGTTTGAAGTATATGCTTGCAACATAATTGTGGTGTTTTCTGATGGTGGACAGCTTGGCTTTCCAATTCAAAGATGCTCTTATTTCATCTTTTTGGATGGAAGTATTCTTTTTGCCAAGAGAGTATTATGGCTTCTACAGAGAACAAAATATTATGATTCCTACTTTTGATCTCAACTTCTAGTTCCTCTAGCTGGCCAGGAAAAGACAGAAGATATGACGCATTTTCCTTTTAATATTCTTGTATTCATGTGAAACATTTGAGAAGTCATTATTTTATTATTTAAGAAACTTCAACCAGTGTTCCCATTTGTTTGACTACTGTCATCTTCACACCACTTTCTCCACTAGGTGAAGATATGAAGGGTTACATTGTAAATCACTTATTCCTAAATATGGGTAGATACTAAAAAATGTAGATATACTCAATCACCAATAATCTTACTTGATTTACTTTTCTCTAAACTAAATAAATTCCAACCTAAGCAAATCCTCTAAACTAAACAAATTCTACTTCTCTATGAGTTGCCTTTTGTTTACAAATCAACATACAGATTTCACTTGCAAAATCCCTGTTTGCACTATACAGAGATGCTATCTAGAAATTAAATCCCTATAACAATCAATCTTCAAAAATATCTTCATCCACACTGTCAGATTCTAATCTCTTATATTGACTTGAAATCTGTCACAAGCACCAGTTATTTTACTAAATATTTATCTTTATTGATAACTACAACCTTAATTAATTTAGCCAGGAAAAGTTTGTTTTAGTCAAGTTTATATGGCAGTGAGAGTTTATAGCAAATAATTTCAATGGCTCTGATATATTTTATGTCTTACAATCCTATCTCATATATTCAATAATATCTTGTTTCCGGTAGTCTTTAGCTAGAGATCAGAGACAGAGACAGATAAGCCTGGTACTGTGGCATGATTAATTAACAAAGCAAATCCACATACAACTGAGTACAGTTTTAGGTCTACAGACATGCAAAATTATGCAATATTGTCAAGCATTAATGACGTTTTGACTCATATTTGTTTGTAAACTGGAGCCATCATCGATTTCCTAGAGACAACCATAAGATTGTTCCATGTACATGGTGGCAAAATGTACTTGTTCAACCATATTTCATGTTGGTCACCTGCAGAGAAAATACGGAACAGAGGGTGTGTCTGGCTTTTATCTCAAGGACAAAGGCAGAGACTTGATAGGTTTTAACTTTTGAACTGTTTTATAAACAGTGGCCACCTCGTGATATTTTCTTGAGTGAATGGTACCTATTTACATCTGCTCTTACTCAGGTCAACAGGAGTTCTACCACTTATTGCAGCATTAACCCAATGCTGCTGTATTTTGAAAATGTCACGTGCAATAAATATGTAAATGATTGCAGCAATTTTTAAGTCCATATTAAAAATATGAATTCTAAAGGGTATCTAATCATTGTGTGTATTTTTTCCTTTTAGTTCCTAGAGTTGTGACACATTTAAACACATGCACTGGCTGTTTTTCCAGGTAGCTCCTCATAAACATTGCAAAATATTAATGAAGTTGTTAAGAAAGCAAAAGGCACAAAACATCAACAGTCATTGCATATTTAATTCACTGCTTTGTTCATTCTTTCCCCATTGCAAATGTACTAAATGACAATATAATTATAACCTAAAGCTGTTGGTAATTATATGCAAAGTGCTATAATAGCAATGAAACTAATGCTGAGAGAGAGAGCGAGAAAGAGCTGAGGGAAGAAAGACTCAAAATAACCATTACTCATTGTACTCCTGGGTACCCCCTAAAATTGTTTGATTCTGATGGGTTACCCAACCTGCAAATTACCTGAAAGAAATTTAAGTCAGGTATAGAGAAAACAAATTAATTACCAGGAAATTACTTGCTGGTGTTGAGCCAAGTATTAGCTCATCAGCATTCAGCACCATTGGAAGAGCAAAGGAGAACAATACAGACTTGCATCAGGAGCTGGAAGCAAAGAACAGCAAAAGGAAAAGTCTATTAGAAACTTTATTTCTAATGCTGTCATCTTTCTTCCAACCAAACCTGAACTCCACATCCAATGCCAGAGTGTGTGCTACCAGTAGATCACCATTCTCCTCCCTCTCTTGCCCTGGACAATTGGCTGCATCATCTGCAAGAACCACTCTCTGGCTCTCCACAGGGCCTAGGATCAGCTGTTCTGGCAGGTGCCATCCCTACACCTCCTGGTATTTTATGGGTCCTAGAAGAGCTCCTCCATTCCTTTGGAATTTGGAATAATTCCACCAGCAAAGCAGCCAAGACCAACAGTCTAAGAAATGTAAAATGAAATGTATAGTAACTAAGATATTCTCTCCTTTTAGCTAAACAGATTCTTTCCTGGATAGAAATGAGAGCCATGCTCACACATTTGTCAAGGGAATGTTTGACTTGTGCTTATTCTGTGTTTGCTGGAATCAGAAGGAAATGCCATACAGCTATCGCTTCATTAGCAGAGCAGTAATATGGAGCAGAGCAATGTGCTCTAGAGATGGAACTTAATTGAGATAAAGCACATAAAAACGGTGAATTACATGACAGGCAGAATTGGCAGCTTGTGATGGTGAAGTAAAGTCCCTGCTTATCTTACTGATATGTACAGTATGCTACAGCTGAATCAGTTAAACTTACACAAATACCATCAGAAGTTACAGCCCCTGCTACTGTACTTGCTCTTGCAGACTTGCTGTCATGTCTGAATTTCTCCTGTTACAATATGTTTGAAAGAGGAAAAGAAAAAGTATCCACAACAGAACAGAGCAAAAAGCAGTACAACTCAAAAATTTTGTTCTGAACTTCCCTGACTCTCCATTCCTTTCCAATTCTTCTCCCTAGCAGCGACGGGAAAGTGAGCAAGCAGATGGTCGGTGGCACTTAGTTGCCAGCTGGAGTTAAACACAACAATGACTTAGGAAACAACTATAATCCTAAAATTTAAAACTGTTTCCATTGAGCAGAGCTTCTTTTGTGTTCACCCTTTCCCCAGTTGGCAGCTGCATTATGAGCTATGAAGGGTTTGGGCTCTCAGACCACCGACTGATCCCCAGTGGCTTCCTCCTTCCATGCACGGGAGATCTGCCTTGCAATGAGACCCTTCTCTGCCTGTCCTGAGAGCTCACAAAACCCTTCCAGTCTCACCTGCTGAAGGGCTGAATGTAAAAGTGCTTAAAACCACTTGCTGGCTGCCCTGCATCTTATGCTGCAGCTGACACACATGTAATGTAGCACCAAGTGTACATCACATGCAAGGGCTTCGCAGGTGGCTTTTAGCTGCCAGCAGGTAGGAACTGGGGTTCTGCAGCAGCAAACAGTGAGGAAGAAAAGCGCATTACTCCTTTAGTGTGCACAAGTTCCCCACTACACAAGTTATTTGAGCAGGGTTGTTTTTTTAAAAAAAAACTACAGGCCTGAAATATATGAACAGTTTTCAAGTAAAATCACTTTCTGCATTTTAATATCCAGATATTAATTTGTTTGCCTATGTGCTCACTTGGTACAGTGTATGGAGCAGACCAGCACTGAAATATGTGACCATGAGTGCAAAGCAGCTGTAAAAAATTATTGAATCTGAAAGGTTGTGACAGATACCTGCAGTGTACTGATTATGTCCTGCATATATTATTATGTATGATTCATAAATGCTTAAACCAGAAAATACAAATACAGCTACCAAGTATCACTTCCTTCATTTTCGGTTCAGATTTTTAGCCTCTGTTTTTATCTCAATGAAAAAAAAAAGTTTTGATAAGCAATAAATCACATAAAAATGCAAATAAAGGACTAAATTATTTTAAGTAGTCTGGGCACCTACCCAAAAATGAGCACACCACTCCCAAATGAAAGGACTGCTCTTGAATATGTGTTTGAAGAAGAATGACTCTTCTGATACAAGACAAGGTTTTATACTGTTTATATCTTTTCAAGGTTCCTGGGATGAAAGGACATTCATTCCTTCAGTTTGTCTGACAACTGACAGCTTACATGTTAACATGACAGAACAAGAAGCAGAACCCCTTTTGCACCTGTCCTCACAGCATGGGTATAACACGGGAGCACTGCCCTTGGGGTGACACCAGTAACACAGGCAGGAGACTCAGCACAGTTCTCATCCCCTGATGAGTTTGCCAACAAAAACAGCCACAGTTAGTTCTAATTGCTGTAATGGTGGGTTTGATACCTGTCCAGGGATAGTCCCATAACTGAGTTGCTCTAAGCCCATTTTTTACCTTACACACAGGGATATCAAGCAGTATGTAGCAAAAGCCTAACTCAGCACACTGCTGTCCAACAGCTGGCTTAGCTGCACAGCCAGAAAAAATAGATAAGAAATTTGAAACTACAAAAAAACTATTGCCCTTGTATTCTATATTTAGACAACATCTTGGAAACATACTGGACTTCAAAGTCACAGCAGCTAATAGCTTAGGATAGCCAGAGCCTTTTTCTCCAGATATGTTTCTAATGNGGAAGTGATTCAAGATATCTTGAAGAAAGCATTATCAGGAATCAAAAACATGATAAAAGATTCAGGAGATGAGAGGGCAACAACAGTCATCTGAAGACTGAACTGGGAAAGGGAAGAGGGCAAGCTAAGTCATTGCACGTGAAAGCAAGTTTAGCACTATAGCCTGATTCTGCAAGGAACTAAGCAGAAATTTCATTGCATAAGCAGTTGACAACTCCACCAGCTGTCACATGGGCAAATAAAGTTATATCTCATGTGACAAGGCATCAGATTTCTATGTCCCAATTAGATAAATGGAGGTGTTTTGCCTTCATCTTTGGTTTTCATTTTGTTGCTTGGTTTTGGTTGGCTTTTTTTTTTTTTTAATCTGCCAGTACAATTAATGAAGTTTTTGTACAACCAAAACAATTTGATAGACATTGTGCATGTTGGTTATGCTTAATTCTGTGATGTTTTTACATGCAAAAAAATACAGATATGCTTTGAATTGGTGAAAGATTTTGGTGTGCTACCAGCAGTAGTACCTTTTAAGGTGCTAATGTATCAAAGAAAACAAAGGAAATACACATGAGCTAAAAAGGCATCAGTGAAACTGGTCAAACAGTCTGCATTTCTCTAACTGGA
The DNA here is from genome assembly GCA_013400775.1 of Chaetops frenatus. Classification (NCBI taxonomy): domain Eukaryota; kingdom Metazoa; phylum Chordata; class Aves; order Passeriformes; family Picathartidae; genus Chaetops; species Chaetops frenatus. Next base: position 53,951 of record VZTR01031433.1, on the reverse strand, counting down.
TTTCAGGGTCACTGCCAGTTTTTATAGACTGCCACAGGAACACATAGTATCTGTAATTCTAAAACAAAGTTGATGCACCTTTGTTCTGAAAGTATTTTATCAAAGATTTTCAGTACATCACCTGGAGTGATGTACTGAGCTCTGGGGCTCAGGAACATAAGAAGGCCATGGACTTGTTAGAGTGAGTTCAGGAGGATTATGACAATGATCAGAGAGCAGAACACCTCTCTTATGAAAAGAACCCATGGCAAGGGGGGTGGAACTAGAACATCTATAAAAGTCCCTTCCAAGCCAAACCATTCTGTGATTCTACAAAGCAAAATACATCACAGTAAATGTAATTCCAGATCATCAAGATATAGATGTAGACCATACTTTGAAAAGTATGCTTAGATATGGGTGTATAGTCAGGGATTTTTTCAAAAGAAAAGGAAAAGAAATTTTACCAGTGGTCAATCTAAAATATTTTGTTCAACCCAAAATAAAATATTATCTAATATTTCCCAGGTCATTTAACGTCTTTGTGTTTGACTTTGAAGCTCCTTCAAATGAAAATAAAAGCATTTTCACTCCCAGTAGTTTAAACAGAGCAGCAACCACCAGGGTCAGTGGATGCAGAAGACCTTCCAGGTTATTTTATGAGTTGGGACAATAGCCAAACCTCCATCTTCTGACAAACACATACGTTTCTCTGAACACAACTCACCTGGTTATTTGGAGGTTTATGCTTTTATAAATATTTTTTATTTGGGTCACAATGTATATGCTGTTGGGGTTTGGGTGTTCCTCCCTTTTGTTTCTCTTCACCTGTGGAGTTTTTTGCCCATCAGTTGCTAAGGGACCATAATGGCTGGGTACTTAAGGGGAACAAAAGAAGTGATTGAGCTGAGGGGAGCAGGTATTGTGAAGCGGGGAGAGTCTTTTTTTCTCTCAGCAGGGTGGGGGTACCTTGGAGTTTGGGGCGGGCAAAAGGTTTGGCTGGAGGAGGGGACTGGCACTCTTGCTCGGGGCTGCCAGGGAGAACGTTTGGAGGAGCTGCTGCTGCTGGACCTCGGGGGGAGAGCTGTTTCTTCTGCTGTGGAAGGAGTCTCTGCCCGGAACCAGGACCTGTCACCATCTGTGTGGGTGCCCGGGATCCCTGAGTTTGCCTCTCCCTGCCCTGCTGGAGGCTGGGCTGCCGCTGCCCCGTCCC
>VZTR01031433.1:34569-52579 GCA_013400775.1 Chaetops frenatus | reverse complement strand
TAAAAGAATTTGGAGTGAAAGGTGTTACTTTTTTTTTTTTTTTCCCATTTCAAGGGAGATCCCCTGCCTTCCTTAGCAGACACCTGTCCTTCAAACCAGGACATATGCGAACACAATGAGACCTTAATTACAGAGTCACTTGCACCTACAACAAGCCCTCCAGCTCCAAAATCTGGTTCTCCACCACAGTAAAAATCACTTCAGATCTCTCCCTTCTACTTAACCTTGTTCTCTTTCTCATGCACATGTGTTTGTGTGTGAGGAGAGGATTATAAATTATGTGTTTAAGCAGCAGAATAAGCTACAGTGAGGGGTTAACTATGGCCTGGAACACATTTTGCAGTGAATCTCCAAACTCATGTAAATAGAAAACCTAGAAAAATGAGGACAAAGTGTTCCAGCATAGTGGCCCCCTCCACTACTTCCTCTTCCAGCTTCAAGGAGGTTTTGTATGTAGATGGAATGTATTCCTATACCATTCAGAAGGTTTCTTTCACTTTGAGCTAATGAAAACATTCCCTATCCAGGTCCCTGTCCCAAACTGGAAAAAAAACAAAAAAACTTGACGTTTTACAGCCTTCCAGATCTGAGCTGCCAATCAGTCAGCCTTGCACTGGATGATCTCATCACTGGGCTACCATCCGTGAAGGCCACTTCTCCTTGAGGATGTTTCACTTATTGTTTAAATGTATTTCATTTCCATGGAAGAGTGTTTCATCTGACAACTCTCTTTTGTTAACCTTGTGCTCGTGGCCTTTAGAATTTTTTTTCTGTTTTGGAAGTAAGGGAAAGAGAAAAACCTGACTGCAGAGTAGAATGAAATTTTCCATTTGAATAAATGTCCTGTAATCAAAACAGTGTCCACATAGCTGAATAAATGTATTGATAACAGTTACTATGGCACATAAGAAGGTACAGTGTGGCCATGTTTTTACTGTAAGTGTAGACCAATAACAGAAAATACTTTAAAGCTATTCTAAGCATTGTCAAAGTTATCCTCAGCACTGACCTAGCTTCCACCATGGAGAATAATTGTATCCCATGAGCAAAAGTCTCCATTTATCATGTCAATGACATGAAAAAGTCCCACCATGGTGGTGAAGATCATGGGAAAGCCGCCCTTCTGCAGGAAGCTACTATCAGGCAGGGCAAACGTAGTGCTTGACTCTCCCCTTCTATCAAAAGATAGATTGCCAAATGAGGCAAGAGCCCTGACTCATACAGTGGCCAAAGCATCTCAACATTCTGCTGCACTGTGCCCTCGGGCACCCTGCTCTGTGTGATCTGACCTTAGGGCAGAGGGAACAGGGTCCCACGGAAGAGGGGGACAAGAAGGTTGCACAATTACTTGATTAACTGCAGTATGGGTAGTCCAATTCTGCTTGCTGAATGAGTTTGATAAGATTTAACTCTGGCTCCTTATTTTTTGTTACTGTACATTGTCACTTGTCCTGAAATAACTTGCCTAACAATACTGCTTTATCTTCAGTTTGCTTCTGGGATAGCAAATCAGTGCATATCAAATTAAAAAAAAAAAAAAAAAAAGGGAAACATGACACAATAGCCCTGAAACTCCTTTTCTGATATGGATACTGCTGCAACTTCAAAATGCAGTACTATTCTACAAACCTGGCCTGGAAAAACAGATAAATCAACAGTATTATGCAAACAGAAAATAAGCATGTATATACATGGTTGACTCTTTCCCTTTGCAGAGTAATTTCTATCTCCGTAATGAAATTATAATCACTGTCCTTTCTTCCAAGGTAGAATAATTAAGAATCAATTACATTTTAACATGTAACACTGACTACTCTGTAACTATTACGTAATTGGGAAGCAGCTATATTGTCATCTTTATATAGTTACACTGAATTACACAATCATTTAAATGGAGTTATATTGAGAAATTGCATGTAAAGTTATTCATATTAAGTTCTGCAACTTAAGGACTCAATGGGGAACAATTGCCTACTTGGAACAGGCTTTGAATCTAATATGTACAGCCCTGTGACTTTGAAGAGAAAGAAAAGGTTCCTTAATAAGTCTGAAGTGTTATCATTAGTATCTTTTAATGCAAAGTGGTTACATGCTAGTGAATTATTTCAATTACTCTATTATATGGCTGAGCTAAAGAAAAGAAGCAATTGATAAAAATGTGGTGAAAACTTCATAATATGCAGAAATTAAGAGCAGGGCTCAAAAAGCTATTACCGAGTGCATTCAGCTGGTACATTCAAAGTTCTAAAGATACTTAACATTAAATGAGAGAACTTCAAATCACTAATTTAGTTTACAGTGTGCTTTGGGAATTTGAGTTACTTCATACATGTAGAATGTCTCTATAATGCTTCAAAGTTAAAGCTGAGCAAGGGTTTTAATTCTTTCTTGTGGCACAGTGAGATATAAAACACACTGACAGTGAAGCGATAATTTAAAGGTTTCAGTTTTGACTGATCCAGTACACAAACCTTAGGGTCTGAAAGAATTGAAAATGTGGTGCGAAAATAAACACTTTAAAGGAGAACTCCACCTGAACACAGCAGAAAGGTGTGTGAGGAGAAGGCTTTGGCTGGATCCATTAAAGAAGCTGGCAGGGACAATTTCTTGCCCTTCAGGGGACTGATAACTCTGATAAAGTTTGAAAATCTGGGACTGATAAATAGGAACCTAACCTGAGCAAGGTTAGGGTGTGCATTAATTATTTAAGGATTCTAAAATATTCGTCAATCCTCCATCAATCTAGCTACAGAGATAAGTGTAGCTAACAGAGGAATACAGAAAGAAAGCATAACCATTTTGAGAAGCTCTGTTTTTTCCTCAATAGAGAACTCTCCTGTTTAAGCACAAAGTTTTAAAAAGAAAAATCCAACTTAAAAATTTTATCAACTTCACTGCAGGTGCCTATGGCTGAAAGTGAAGCGCCACCCTCTAAAATCGTGACTATCGCAGGATTTCTCCCAAACCAAATCTGCCAGCAACTACAGTCTCTGACCCTGAGACACTGGGGGGCTGACTATTGCTTCCTGTGGAAAATGGCCACTGTTGGCATCCAGATGCCTGTGGCCAAAATGTGAGGTGCTGCCTCCTAAAATTGTGAACATCGCAGAATGTGGCCCTTTTCCACAGGAAATGATACCAAGCCCCCCAGCGAATTGAGATCAGGTCAGATGTGGTGTTTGGGGCTCCAAGGGCAGCCAAAATCCTAGTTGCTGGCAGCTTTGGTCTGGGAGAGATCCTGTGACGTTCATGATTTTAGGAGCCAGCACCCCACTTTCAGCCACAGGCTCTGTGCTCTTTTTCTGTTGAGACCACAGAGGTGTTCATATATCTCACCTTTCTAGCACAGTCTGGGAAATGTTAGATGCAGATATGGATATTGAACAATCTCGTCATTAAGCACCATTCATTAGTCATTTTCATTGTCACAAGGAATCACATTCTTAAGTAACATGAATTTCACTGAAGCTTATCTAAAATCCTCAGTGTTATTAGACAGCATCTGTTCTCAAGATGGTCCCTTCCAAGGTATTTTTTTTGTTTGTTTTGGAGAGTAACGACTACCCTTTGGTCAGCTGAGATTATGACTTTGTACCTGAATCTGATAATGCCAGTGCAGGATTTCAGCTTCTTTCTCATTTAGGAACAGTGCCATCTAGCATGCAGGTGAGAGAAAACCTGCATTCAGCTTGGCCAAAATAAAAGCTGGCTGTATTGGAAAATTCCTTAATTAGCAAGGAAAGTTGGAAAATAAGAATTACAAAGAGACTCATTTAGTTGGACATCATGAAAAATAGTTGTAGGGGAGAACAAAGATTTAATTAGAGTTTGGGAATATTACCTGCAATGCTCAGAAACTATTTTTTCCTCTTATTTTTGAGGTTGTCTCTGACTACATGGCCCAAGTCCTGCATAATTTGATGAAATTGCCCTGCAACATGCATCATAAATACAACTCATTCTCCACTTTCTCTACTGCCCATCCATCTCATGAACAAGGTGACAGCTGATTCGTAATGTTACCTTATCAAAGTACTTTGTTTTGATTCATGTGACTGACCTGTTTCAGCCTTGCATAATCTAGACAAATGCAAAGTTATTTCCCAAGTAGTATTTCACAAAATTGCACCAAAAAATTGTTACCATCTTCTACTAATTCAGCTTCATTATCAGCTTACAAGAGGTCTGTCTGAATACACTAATCCAAAGAAAACCTTGGAAGCTAAATGTCCAAGGCCAGTGATATAGGACCTTAATACAAAATGACATCACAAGTTCTGTAATGAAGGACACATTACTCACATCTGATGAGATACCCATCATAAGTATCAAGGTTTCTGACAGACTTCTTAGTGGGCTCCATCCCTATTTTTAGAAATGATTTTGAAATTTGTTAATGATAACATGGCACCAGTAAATGGGTAGATAAACTCAGGACTAAATAGCCTTCTCTTAGCTGGTTTATGGTTGACTTTGAATAAGATCCCTTTCCTCCAGCCCTCCTGTGGGAACAAAATGCTGGTAACTGCCTATAAAGTCCTTGCAAGCACCACCACTTGCTGTACTTCTACATTAAATGGAAATAGTTTCAATCCAACAAACTTTATACAGCATTATCTAAACACTCTAAATCTTCACAAACTAGTATTTTTACCATTCCTCATTATTTCCATTTTATAGGTGGATAAGTTGAAGGACAGAAAAGCCATGACTCCTCTAAAACTGAGTTATATTGACTCATCCCTTGGCTTCAACTCTATCAACAAAATGTGCTCTATCCCTTATGTCCCAGAGCAAATCAAAGCAGCTTTTTCATTAAGTTTCAGACATGTCTCATCCACACTGTTGTCTGCTGGTCATGGAAAACATAATGAAGTAAACTAAGTTTGCACATGCACCAAAGTGACCTAAAATTTTCTCTCTCCTTTTTGTACTCATGGAAAGTATATTGTCAAAAAGATTGTATCAAATTTTTAAAATAACCCAAGAGAGTTTCTTTTACAAAATAGGGCCCTGGAATGGAAATTCACAATAAAAATATTCTGACAGGCTCTTAGCTAAAGGCAGTAGCAAAATTCTCTGGTCTGTGCATTCTGACTTATTCATCGGTACATTTTATGTTCATTTATGCTGTGTACCCTCAGTTGATCTCATTGGCACTTGAACTTTTGGCTAAAAAAGAGCATAGAGAGCAGTTAGGCATTTTACCCCTGTCAAAACCATATGACAGTGTCAGCCTTCACATTTATCATTAGATTTCTGTAAGACATCTAATGCAGTGTCCAGCTTAAAATTCTGGCTAAAATGGAGTAAAAGTATTTAAGATTGACATAAAGGGTGCAAAATCTTCTGTGTTCTTCTGAGGTATTAATTACATAGAAAATATTTAGTATTTTGATCTCATTTATTCAAACACTACAATCCCCAAGTTAACAGTATTTTGACTAAATATGCCTGTGCCTAGTAAAACGTGGTTTATATCCTCACTGTGCTTTGGCTAACTGTAAAGAATTTATTACACTGGCAATCTGGACCTAAGGCTATTGAAAATCTATCCACACTTTCTGCTCCATGAAAATATGTTTAAAATTATTCCAGTGATGTTTCCTTTCTGTGATATTAGTTTGCCAAAGCCTCTATATTAGCTTCCCTGAGTGATGAAAAACGAGGTCTAAGCCCTTGGTAACCCACAAATCACTTCATGTCATTCGTGGCTAAATGAATGCATTAGCCAGTGAAGTTATTCCCAGTTGACATGGTGGAGATGTCACAGAACTAAAATTTTAGCAGCCTTGTTATGTCAGTGTGGCATCAGTACTCAAGGTCACCAGCAGCATTAGTTAAGTAGTTACGAGTTTATCCATCATGGTGAGCTACATTTGCAAGATCACAGCTAATTTAAATGGAGCTTATGTATATTTTAACTGAGCTGCAGTGATGACAGCAGTTGCAGCATAGACTGACTCATCATCACTAATCCTGGAGCTCTAACATGCAGCTTTGATTGCAGTTTTGTACTGTGTACAGCTAATACAGATGCATGAATTTGGGTGGTACCTTGGGCCCACTCCCTTGCCTCCTTGTTTGTGTTCCTCTTCAGCGCCAATAAATCTCTAAAATACAAGCTCCTTAGTTTTAGGCTGTGTGAGAAATAGCCCATCTGCAGCACTAGCAAGGAGTAGAGGTACAATAGGAGGTGTGGAACCTGTGCATCACCCTGCTCTGGCACCACCCAGGCCTGTCACAAGGGGAACATGAGCCCATACAATGAGGTACTTAGCAGGAGGGAGAAACCTCTGCAGGACAGCCAGAGGAATAAGCCCCTGGCCATGCACCCCCAGGGCTGTCCCAGGACAGCCAGCAGTCCCAGGGGTCCAGCTGGGAAGCCCAGCACCACAGGTCTGCGGGAGAGGCTGTCTGGAGCACCTCAGGATCTGAGGGGCATGGGGCACATTATGAGATGGAGGCAAAACCATTTGAGGATTACACTGATTACAGAACAAGTGCAGGAAATGAGGATAAGGGGATAAAAGGGGGCAGTTAGTTATAAGCATGTTACTTTTAAGCAAGTCAGCATCTTTGTTTGGCTATGCCCTGCACCTGATCTGCACAGTCAGTTCTGTCTTCTGAAACTCTATTTTCCTGGATGAGGGAAATCCCTAATCTATGTACGTGCATATACATAGAGGTCTCAATGTCAGCCACCGTACTGAAGACCCTGTGTGTGGGGTGCCAACAACTAAAGAGACAGCTATTAATCCTGTTCAGCAGAATGGGGATCAGGAGGACACTGTTGGGACAGTTCACTTCTGTGTGAATACTGCATATTTAGTGGGTGGCCTGCTGTGTATATGTGTATTTTACACCTGTCTGCACCTGTTGGGATTACATGCTCAGTTGCACCACTGCTTGGACCTGGAGTACTAACCTGCAGCTGCCTTGCATCTGTCAGAATGTCTGGATTTCTGTATCCTCTCATACACCATCTATTGCAGCTCTGGAATGTAGTATCTACAATGTGTAGTAAGTGACAATCTAGGCCTCCTTTCTGCATGCGGACAGCAGTGCTCTGTCATGGAACTCCCACTAAACTCCTCTTCCCACAACTCTGCAAAATACTGCCCAGCAGATCACCTCTACACGAGCTATTTCCCCTCACTGTTTCTGAAACTATTCCTCCTGTGAAGTACAGTAAACAAAACAAACACAAACCAAAAAAAGAAAGGGAGAGACATAGCCCTAAACAAAATTTTTTTGAAGTTGATGGAACCCCGACTCATTACATTTTAAACAAAAGCTTTAAGCCTCTCATACAGATGAGCTATTGTCTTTTGGTCTCCTTTTTGATGTTATTTTGAAGTGCCTCGAGGATACTTGATAATAAGGCACTCCATGAGTTGCATTACCTTGTTCTGTATTGCAATGTTTTATTAACAACAAACGCCAAATGAATAATGAAAACACAAGCTGGAAAATTACATTTTCTCCTTCCATTGCCTGTTTAACCTGATCTAAGCAACTTATTAATTGCCTTCTTTTTGATGGTATGGATTTATGTTTGCTTAATGCAAAAGAATGGGAGCGGCATCTATCAATACCAATTACAATAACATCTTTCTTTAAAGCAAGGGTCTGAGATAGTGTTGCTTGATGGATTTCATGGAAGCTTAAGGATTTTGGACAATGTGTTAAAAGCAATTTTCTAAAATAAAATTAAAAAAAAATAAATCAAACCCCAAACTGTAAATGAGAGGTTTTCCATCCTCGTTTTGACTAGGAAAAACAGCACAATTCTTCTACAGATGCAATTTTCTAAAGATGCAAGCCTACAAAAAGCCATCCATAACATTTTATGCTAGAAATACTGTGCCAAGCAGTTAGTGAAAAACATACCATGAGAACAGAATTTTGGATGCTCTCCACAAAGAACATTAAAGTTAGTCTCCAATTTGAAGCTTAAATTCTTTCATATTTTTCCTTCTCCATCACACTGTGTTATTTAAGACTAATTTATAGCTTCAGGCTTTCAGATCTCATAGAAATTGTCTGGGTTATTTTGTTATCAAGAGCATAAATGCTTTTATTGGAATCAGGATTCCACCCAGGATATTTCATCTGTAATGTAATTAAAGAGGTAGTTTAGAAAAGCTACAACTATACAGGGAATATATGTAGAAATATTCTCACAAATGCTACCAGTAGAGTTTAAAATGGTATTGCCACACTGGGGAGCTTCAGGTTACGGTACTTTTATTGTCTAAATGTGTAACAAGGATAAGTAACACTGGCCCCTGAAAAATGATGTTCCTAATCCAGCATTTTCACTTTCAAACACTACAAAAAGCACTTTAGTAACAAAAAACATCTTGAGCCTGTGTTTGAGTAAGGGAAGAGAAGATCAAGAAGATCAGGAAGATACTTCTATGGATCCCAGACTTGAGGGCACGTCTGGGATGGATCAGCTACAGGACAGTTCCTCTTCAAACTATGAAAAATATAAAGAACTATTTTACCTACATCAAATAGCAAGACCACTACTGCTGTGCTTAGAAAGACATGTACAGAGATGAAAAGGAAAATGCCCCTTACAAGTACTAAATATTAAATCATCTTCATGGGATTTTTTTGTGTCTTCCAAATGCAAAGTTACCAGACATTATGAATAGGATTCAGTCTTCAGGTAAGACACACTGGATGATGCTTTTTATAGCAGGGTATGAGCAGGTGCCAATTTCTGTCTGAGATTCAAGTCAGAACCTTATTTAACCCATTCTCACAGGATTTTCTCTGGCTTAAGCACAAGTATCAATTACAAATAAAAGTATAAAACTTAATCAAAGTATCAAGTTGTGAGAGAACAATTTTCATTACATTTTTTATTCTAATTTCCTCCAATATTTGAGACACTGATATACATTGAATTAAAAATTATCTGCTATTGAAACATAAAGGAAAATTCACTGCTGAATTTGCTTGAGCCCAAGGGTACAACCATAAATGACTATTCATTTGTGTCCCCATTAAGAGGGAAATGAGTACATAACCCAGCTAACTGGCTGAAACATCAAAGTTCAACTTTCTTCTGTGATGAAAACACATTACCTCCAACCATACAAAGTGTATTTCATAGGAAGAAGGAAATGATGCCTTCAGATCATTGCAAATTCTCAACAGAGACCAGATGTATTCAAAAACATCTGAACAGCAATACTGGACAGGGGGCAGATTCAACTTTCAGAGGACTTGACAAACATGAAATAGTGACTAATGTTTGTACAAAGGCACTATTGTTCTTCCCCTATCTCCTGCATACCTTGTGCATAAACAGTAGCTCTGCATGAAGCTCTCACCTCAGCTAGGGAAAGGGAAAGCTTAGTGGGTGCCCAAATACTAAAGAATCTTTCCTTTTCTGCCTAGTTCCAAAATAAAACTGCTGAATAGAAAAAAGAGAGCTTTAAGCTTGAGAGAGAGATCAGCCAATCAAATAGACCTTCAGCTGTCTTCCTAGCTGAGAAAGCTGACTGCAGTCCTACTTGTTTGCCATTCAGCCAGTGCACAACCTTTGTGAGATGCTCTCTATTTGACTGCTTCAATTTAGTTACAATCACACCTGTAATAGCAAACCAGAGCAATCACCACCTCTTTTGACTGGAACACATTAGGATGTAATGGGGAGAAGGTAAATCATCAGCTCATTTTCACCACACACCAATAATACCTCATGAGACCACATTTTGAAAATAGCTACACTGCTGTAACCTGTAATTAGTTTACCTGTGAATTTACAAATACATTAATGAAATCAGAGGGCTTTTAAAAATTTTAACCCGATACTGTGGCTAAAAACACTGCCAGAGAAGAGATATAAACGGTACAGTAAATACTTCTGTTGATTTGCTTAGAACAGTAATGGTGTTTGGAAACTTCTCAATTCAGATGCTTCTGGTAGCAGTAGAGACCACTTTCTGTTGACCAGACATTTTTAAAATATTTTACAGTACCTCAAAACTACTACAGAGATATCAATAAAAAATAATAGAGCAAAGAGACAGACATTAAAATATATTTGAAAAATACTTCACAGCATTCGATAATTGCAAGAATTTCTCAAAGTCAGAAAGCGGAGTTAGTTGTCCAGTTCCTATTAAAGGCTCGCAGATGTCAGGCATCTTTTTCGCTTTAAAAGGTTCTCTTCTAAATAATCTTTACATCGTTATATTAGTAGTGACTGTGTAAACTGTGTATGAAATTTAGTTCTACACTCTTTCTTCTTGTGGTCAACCTGCTACATATTTTTCTCCTAGGATTTTGCTTGAATTCCTTTCAGAGTACAATTAACAAATTTTCTTTTAACTCATTGGTGCTTCTGAAGAAAATGGATTAAGACAATACGAAACTGGTTTCTTTCATTATGTATCCCACTAACTGTTCTAAAACTTCTAGACTTATGCACTGGGGAAGCATAGGAACAGGTTTACTTTTCTCTGCCAGAGGTTCCTGGTTCAGGCTGAAACACCAAGGGTAAAAGGAAGTTGCAAGCATACGTGAGGGTTTTGTCTTCTTTATCGTTCAAATAGAAAGCAACAACTTGCAGCTGCTTTCCATATATTAATGAAAATATATTCATATGTTCAATGACATTTTTCACATTTCCAAAGTTCATTATTTGCTTATTCACCACATTAACTTACAATCTGTGTTTGCATAGTCTTTCCATACTACTTAAGGGCTAATGGGCATCTTCAGGGCACAATATACCATTGAATGGCCTCAGCATAAAGTTTAGGAAAAAGACCAGGTACAATCTTCTGATTTTATATATTTCAATGATTGAAGCTTTATTTCCTCCCATTCCATGACAGAATCCTTATTCTATGTTCTATTGAAAAATCTAGCTGAAATATAAACCTGTTACTTGAAACATTGAAGAAAAGAAAGAAAGCATACGTGGCAAATTTATTTGCTGTGTAACTTGGAGATCAAGACAAATTTGCATTAAATTCTGGTTCAAAGGAGGCAGCATGTTTATCTAGAGTCAATAGTACTTTCTTTTATCATTATTTTACCTTTTATCTCCAAATTCAATGGCATTCTGTGCCATTTTGAGAATTAGGTAGATCTTTTATAACAGATATCAAACCAATATCTTTCATGATATGATGAGGTTTTATTCTCATGGACATCTCAAAAGATACTTTTCTTACTTTAAAAGTGGAAATTGACATAAATATCTTTCCAGTTTGGAATTTGATGATGCTGAAATTATTTTTTTATAAAAAAGCAGTATCCCAGTATAACAAAGACTGATGTAAAAAGATGGAAAAAGTTCTTCAGAATTCATCTCTTTCAAGTTTATTTGTTAAAATTTTAATTTAAAAAAATCAACCAAAAAAAAAAAAAAAAAAAAAAGACTCAGAAAACCATAGTGCTTTAGAAGATCCATTATATAATTAAATGTCACTGGAACTAAATAATTCCCATGGGAACTTTGGCAACTAGATATGATGGAAGTTATTTTAATTCCTGCTTTGTCATGGCTTGGATATCACTACCCTTCTCCCAAGGCTCAGTCATTTTAGCAATGCTTTCATTATGTTCCAAAAGGAATAGCCACTGAACCTGCCTGTGGACCCCTATGCTCTACCTTGTTCAAGATCTGCAGGAATTCAATCCAAGATAAGATCCATGACACAATGTCAGGTTTTGCAAACCCTCAAGCGTGTACATGTATTCACTTATGAGAAAAAACTACGTGTGTGCTCCAGTGTTTGCCACATGAAATATTAGTTTGCATAATCTCCATTATGCAATGCAGTACCTTTACTGATTAAATACATTAGGTGATTACCTCAAACTATGATTATTTTAATAATACAGTGTGGTACTACTCAGCTTTTTGAAAATGAGTTCATCACTGGGACACGACCTAAGAGTATGTAGAAAATGAGGAATTCACAACCAAAAGGAAAGAGAATATTAACAGAGAAAAGAAGGAGAATAAGGAGTACTATGCAGACAGGTTAGTTTCAACATCTACTGAGCAATCCTTTTATAAATGATTGTTACCAACATTATTTTAATTCTTGCAAGATCAAACTGATTTATGAAAAGAGTTCTTGTTAGGCATTCACAAAAGTATCTAGGGTAGTTTTAAATCACACAACCATTTTCTCCCAAATTTTAAAAGTTTTTCAGAATGGGAATTTCATTCATCAATTAATATTCACAAGTTACTTTTAATCCTATTTCAACATATATTTATCAAGATATAAACCAAACCCTAGGAAATGAAAAGCTGATTTAAAATCCCTTGGGAAAGAAATGCTAACTATTTTCAGTTCCTTTTCATATAAAAAAAAGTGTCATCTGCCAATTCATCTGCTTTAATGAACAATGCTGGTACTGAGATGATTTTTGGTTTCAAAAACAGACAACTAAACAGAGGGGGTGAAAATTAGGACATTATATGTTGAAAGTCACTAGAAAATAAATATTTTCAATATCTTTCAAATAGAGCTGTCACTTTCAGCCAGGTTTTTTTGTTTGTTTGTTTGTTTGTTTGCTCGGGTTTTTTTCATGAGGAACATATATCTTTCCAGACAGTTGTTCCTTATTTCTTATTTTCTCTTTTGAAAACATTTTTGTCTGCTTTTTTTCTCTGCCTTGTTTATAGCTTTTTTTATTAGGCAAAATGTCAGAAAAGATTGATCCCTATTTATCTTTATAAGGGAGGATGACACAGTTTGCTATGTAATTGACTACTTGTTTCTATAACAGATGAAAGAATATCAAGCAGTAAAGCAGAAACCTGTTATTATGCTGAGAATGTTAACAGAGATGGACCAAAGTATTTTTATTGACACAATCAGTTGCTTTGTTGATCAGATGAAAAAACCCTGTACACCTATGCTATGCAGTTAGGGACTCATTGAAAGTTTGAAGATTAGAAATGCTTCTGGATTTCTGCTACTTCAGCAGTGATTCAAGTCCAGTTTGGGCTCCTCCCAGCACTAGGCCACTTTATATAAACCTATACCCCTGTAAATAAGTAGGTAAGTAAATAAATTAGCTCAAGCTCTTCTCCTGTTTCTAGGCTTTGCCTTCCTTACTCCCCTTGGCTGCTCTGTTAAGGCTCTCTTTACACCTGGAGAGATTACACACATCCTTTCTGTATGCACAAGTTGAGGTTAAAGTGTCTCTCCATAACCAGCTTGGTGCATACACAAGCCTGAAATCAACATTTTTCCCACTTACACTTGAAGCTTACCATGTTAGGGATGCTCTCTTGCATGTTTGTGGAAGGAATAAGCTCAAGGGAAGGCTATCACAGAATAAAGGATAAATAACAATTTTAGCCTGTCTCACATGGGCATTATATTGATAAATTTTTATTTTATGTTGTATGGAGATTTTTTTAAATAGTGTGTTGGAAATACAGATATGAAAAGATTTATTTCTTGCTATTTCAGTAAATCTTAGCAGTTACAAAATGTGCTTGGGGAGCATTCGAAATATGTTTTTGGTTTTAATTATTCTCAGAAATTGTCTGCACAGTCATAACAAGTTGGTACATATCACTTTTTAGGTGTAGTTTTAGAATATCTGAATTTAGTGCATTTGAACTGATTTAGTGGAATCTGTCAAAGAAAAATGAAGTAATGTGGAACTTCTAAAGCCAGTTAAGACTAGTCTCAGAGGTGGTTTACTGGTTCATACTGGTTTTGAAACAGACAAGGAGAAGATGGACTATAGGAGGAGATGTCCCTTCTGCGGAGGGGTAAGGAAGAGCAATATTCCCCCCACTACTGATTTTATGACAGATACACCTTTGTTCAATGACAAGCTCTGTAAAAGAGGCTTCATCTGTTATTCAGGATGAAAACAGAGCATAACTCAAGATCTTCAGCCCTTCTCTACATCCATCTACACACTTCAGCAACAATGAATGCAGGTAAGATAAACATTAGAACCCAGAGTTAAGAACCACCAAGAGGAATCCTGGCAGGACACATCTGTCATGCTTTTGCTAAGTCAAAGCTAGCTAATTTGGACTGCGTGCTTCAGTCATGAAAATTTTCTCCAGTCACAAACAGGATCTTTTCTCATTTTGTTGTAAAAAGTGTTTAGCACACTGAAGAGTAAACATACAGTTCTTATCAAATCAACAATTTAAAGCACTTACAAGCCTCCAAAATGCTGTTAAGGCACCCAAATGTAGTGTATGAGTTTAGAACGCTGATTTGACAGAAGGAAATGATTCCTTAAATACCAGAAGCATTTATTAAATACTCAAGTTTCCAAGCCCTGCTGTGACTGACTTACAGAGGATGCATGAATGAACTCTATATTCAGTCAGTGACTTCCTAGAATGCTCTTCAGGATTCAAAATTAGTCATTTATCCCCTTTCCTTGGTCTCATTAACATAACCTGGCTCTGAATTGAAGCTCTAAAATAAAGTCAGTGTTGACCCTGTCACGTGGTGGTATCAGACTACCCTCTCTAAATGGCCCCCGTACAACAAAATGGGTCCTTATCACAGGGCTCTCTCATCTGCAAATAACAGAGAAAAGCCAACCTTGCCTGAAGGTGAGAAAAGAAAGGAAACACTAGTGATTTTATGAAGTCTGTTAATGACCTACAGCCACCTTGGTTATTAACACAGAGCGTGCCTTGGTGCTGCAGTGCAAGCCACAGTCCCCAAGTCTGTCAGAGTTTGATGTGAGCTCTGGGAGCTCTGACAGCTGAAACCCTTTCATTACAATTAATACTGGAAATATTTGGGAGACTGAATGCAGGTTACCATTGCAATATTCAGCAATCCTCAGCAAATTATTTGCCTATCACAAAAGTGTGAAATAGCCCAAATAGAAACAGAATAATTAAAAATAGCACAACACAACACTGTCCATATTCCATCAAACCCAGAGCACTTTTAACACATCAGATTTGAAAACAAGGGAATTAAATACTACAGGCTCTTGATTCTTTGAAAAAAGACATAGCAACAACAAAAACCTAACAAAACTGAACAGTACTTGAATGACCCAGGAAACTTTTACTAAAAATAAAAAGTCATCTGTGGTTGCCTGTGTGACTTCTTCCCAGAAGAAGCGTGAAGTCTGATAATTTCTCTTCAAGATGGAAATAATGCTTAAAATCAATTGTTGACAGAAACACAAGGCTCCTCTTAGAAGGAATTATAGACATTGCAGGGGATAAATTGTCTAGCTGCCCAGGTACTCTGATTTACTTGTCCACCTATATTGAATAAAACCTCAACAGAAACATTTTGGGCCATCAAGAGCTCTTGTGTATTCTGATACATAATCCTGCAAGGCTTCAGTTTGCAGAAGTTGTTTGTTCAATGGTAACAAAGCTGATGGGTGGATCCCTGGCTTGGGGAGCCAGTCAGCCTCAGGAATTTGCAGAAAGCAAGCTCAGCATGTGAGTTGGAGGAGCAGAAGCTCTGCAATGGATTGATCCAAAGTAGAACCCTACAGCTGGTCTCCCTCTGCTCTGGGTAGCCCTGTTGTACCAGGCCACTATTAACAGCATCCACCTTGGAGTGGGAATGCTTGCACAGTGCTCCTCGTCTAGAAATGGTTGAAAAGGCATCATGGGGCAGTTAAATTTTGGAAGAGTGAATTTTCACTGGACTTATATACCTGCCCGCTCACATTTTGCAGCTTCCCAGCATTCTCATGCATCAGCAGTAAAATAATTACTGAACATTAGCAATCTTACAGCAAACGTACTCTGTGTACATAAGACGTGTACGCTCTCTCTAGAAAACAAATCAACTTTTTTTTTTTTAAGATGTAGATAGTAGGCTTTTTATTTTTTTCACTCTTAGCTAGCTAAATAAATCACTACTTTTACAATTACTGAGTGTACACTGGAAATTAAGACAGTGAGATGTTTAAGTGCAGATCATGTGACCAGGCATTCCATAAACACCAACCATTCATGCTATACATATGTGTAAGGTGATTTTCTTTATCTCTGTGGACCGTGTGGCCATGGCAAGCCAAATTTTTCTCTAATTATCTTACAACATCAGGCAAATTATTATATTATGGAATTCAATAAGCTAGTTGGGGTATTGACTGTTTTTTCCTAACGTAGCAAATGAGGGCTAAATCCTTGTAATTAATACAGTACACTGGCATACAGAAAACACTGTGAGCAAAATATAAAGCTATAAATAAGTCTGTATGAATGGTCTGTTCTTTTATGGCATTTGCAGTGTAATATAGGACTCTGCTTTGCAGGATCTTGTGCATGTAAATGTGTATATATCTGCATGTGTGGTGTGCGTGTATAAATATATATAAAGATGATTCTTCCTAGAAAGTATTAAAGACTTCAGTCCTCCTACTTTTCAAACACCAGTAAACCACTAGCGTTGTATATGTAAATGCCAAATTAATTTGTTTGGCATTAAGATAGATTTTTTTTTTGACTTTCTGAGCTATGAGTAAGAAATCTAAGAGAAACTGAATCACAAATTCAGCATTCTTCCTTTTCAGTCAAGTTACAGGAACAGTAGCAGACAGAGACAGTGATACAGTTGTGCTAAGAGCCTGACATCCGTAGCATATGCACTTCCCAGGATTTTAGCTGCTTCCTAGCAGCTCTAGCCTGGTTCTGTCAACTGAGAAGCTGTCAGCAGATGCAGCACCAAATGTAGTTCCAGACTGCACCCTCCAGTTCAGCTTCAGCTGAAAGAAAACAGTGCAGAGTGAGACTGCTCTACTGAGACAAGGCACAGCCACAGGGATGCTGCAGAGGCCACTCCAAAAAGTGCATTTCTGGTTCCAACTGAAATGTTGCAATAGATGCACCCACAATTTCCATCTAGGCCAAGCACCTGCTGCTGATTCCAACCCATTTATAAACTATTAGAGCTTTACCCTAACAATATTAATTATTCTTTTTCTTTTGATAGGAGGATAATCTGGAACACAAATTTCACGATTTTTAAACTTCATATTTTTATTGAATGATGATAATTTACATATATTTTTCTTATTACCTCTTTTTTTTCTAACTTTAAATGTGCTTTATTTTTTGTTTCTCAATTGATTCACAAAAACATATTACATTCTTTTTATTTGCTATTCTGATCTCCTTCTTCAATTGAGATTAAGTTGTTGGTTTTTTTTAATATGCAGGTGCACAGAATGACACACACAGTGTTCCAGATGAACCAGTTGAGATATTCCCTGGCACTGCTAGCTCTCATGGAGATGGGTTGTTAAAAGTATTTCAGAATTGCTTTTGCCTTTTTAATGCCATCATGGTAGGAGTAGTTCCTAATCACTCTGTGAGCAACTATTGGATGCACATCCTTCTCATCCTTAGTAATTTCTGACTATGGAGCTCCCGGAATATGGGATATTCTGCTTTTACCTTTATTTAAGGTTCACTTTTAAGATTATCACCCATGTTGCCTGGTTATTCCTGAAAAATACCCAGTTTCTCCTCTGTACTGATATCTTTAGGACTGTGCCAGCAGCAAACTTCTCACACTACCAGACCTTGCAATTCCCTAACAGTAGTTCTAATAAATGTACCAACTAACACCCCAGCATTAAACAGAACTACTCCATGATACATCCTTGAGAAATCAGACCAGCTAGAGTCTCCTGGCAAACTTCCCCCTGCCACCGTTTAGGGCATTTTAACAATTTTCTTTGTAGATGTATTCAATTTAGATTATTAGCACTAATCTCTATCTCCTCTGCTTAAAGTAATGTTTTCCAAGTCTTAATTGTTCTACTGAATTGCACATAGGTGAGATCTCACAGATGTTCTGAATTTCGGAAACCAAAATTACTTTTGTTATGAAAATAATGGCTGCACACCCACATTTGTTGAATATGTCCTTCTCAACTTCTTATTCTTCCTTTTTCCAGTAAAATATTTGGCTATTCTATGCCATTAATTCAAATCAAGCTTTTTGAGACTAAAGACATTATTTTTTTCTTCTTTTATTGATAAAACTTC
>VZTR01031433.1:10928-34547 GCA_013400775.1 Chaetops frenatus | reverse complement strand
CTTATGCAGCGATGATAAGTTTTCCACCTTTCAAACTATTGCAACATATTCTTGAACAGAAGAGTCTTGACTTACTGCTATTAGAAGAATAACTGAAATTATTACAGGATACAAAGAAATGGTTATGCTTTTACTGAAACAAATGAAATTTGCATTGCATTGTTATGTTAGTGTGACTTCTTAGATTTATTCCTTTATTACTGCCCACTATACATTTCTGCAACACAGCAAGAAATGCCTTTGTTTTCCCTGCCACAGCTGACTAAAGCTATCAAGAGACATAACAGTTTTCAGCAGAGCTTTATCTTGTACTCCCATGTTCCTGTGTTGTGACACTTCTGGGAACAACCATGACATTTTGCTCAGATTGAAATCATTTTGCTTCTTTAAAGCACTGTTGAACCTTACAGTGATTTTTTCCCCCACTTNCCTCCCCCCCTTCTTCATCTCAGTACAGCTATGCCAGACAGCATCTTATGTATTACAGAGTAGCATTTCCCTTCTAGGCTACTTCCTGGAGTGATAACAGAACAAGTCTTCAAGTTAGCCATGGACATACTGCATAATATTGAGAACAATTCAGATAATTGCTCAAAGACTCAGGATTTGGAATTGTATTTCAGCTTCTCCAGAAGCTGTGCGAAGAAATGAAGGCCCTTTCACTCCAGGGATGTGAAGCTGCTTGTACCTCAACAGACATCACTACTGTCATCAACAGCAATAACAAAGGACAGAGAGAGAGACAGAGAGACAAATATTAGGAATTCTCTTAAGGAGGGCTTTCAGATGCTCTGTTTTCTTCAGCTTCGTCTCTGTTTGGCTTTGAACACCCCATTTCTCTCTGCAGAACCATATCTCAAACAACCCAGGACAAAAAACTCCTACAGACAGAGATACAGTACTCCAGAAGAATCTCTTACTTTTGAGCTTTCCAATAATCCCCGTTTCTTTTCTGGCAAAAGAAATTTCTGGCAGAGATCTGCTGCTGTTGTTCCTTTACTTTACAAACTTTGAGAGAAATGAAATTAAATATTTTTTAGCAGATACAAACCATGACTCAGAGCTCTGTTTTTGTTCTCAGTCTTTCATGGTGTCTTTAACAATAATAGCCGGGTTTTAAAATGCTCTACAGTCCTACTGTTGTAGTCACAATGGTCTAAGGACATAAACAATAAAAAGCTATAGGCATAAGTAGCATATTTTCTCTGAAGAGTTGCTAAGAGTTCAAAAATTACTGGAGAAGATTTTGGGCCCTTCCTTAAAGTCTGAAAAATACAGACATAATATAGTGACTCAAAAAACCCAATCCAAACCCTGTGGTAAGTGCTGAAGGATAACAGTGGGAAATACAAATGCCAGTATGACACAAAATAAGAGCCAATTAAGGTTATGGGAAATATAAACAAAGAAAGAGCAGATATTTTACATGCAAGGAGCAAACAAGGACAAGGAAATAGAAGTATCTTTGATGGGTCAGAATGTGACTTAGCATAACACCAATTTGATATTGTAGTACACTATTACATGATGTGATGAATCATTTCAAATACTGTTGCCTGGAGGATTGGATTTTTTTCTTTATTCTTGATGGAAAGCAGCATGCGGACATAATTGGAAATGTAGAGTGGTGCAGTTTAGAAAGATCAGTGGTTAGAGCAAATCTGTTTCAGTTAAGGCTGTTATTTCTAATTCTATTCTTTTCACACTTCAGGGTTTTGTGTTTTGTTTTGGCGCTTTTTTCTTAAGTCTCTTTTATGTTCATTTGTTTTCGTACTTCTTAACTTGCCAGCTATGTAAGCATTTTCTCTTGGGTTTCCAGAGGGATAAATGCAAGTTATTTGCAATATTTTCAAGTACTCAGGTATCCAACGGGTAATTTAGCACATTGCAAGCAGCACCTGCATGTGAATTAGCTCTTTCTCAATTTCCACTCTTCACCATCCCCCACAACTAAATGCTGCATATAGGATACATGTTGTTAATATTTCCAACAGAATCCAAATTATATGACTTAGATCAGTGTAATAATTTCCTCATAGGCTGCACAACATGCTTTCTTTTATAAGCAAATACCACAGAGCTAAAGGCAGCTTATACAAGCATAAGGAATTTTTTCCTTCTCACTGACATCCCATTTACTTCCATCTGCCCCAGATTCAGAGCTGAGTAGTACCAAAGCTGATAAGAGATACCCAGGCTGGGCTCAGAGCTTCTTCTGAAGTTAAACACACGCAGTGTTATCTGAAATCACACTGGCTTATTAGATGAGATAATGTGAAATGGTGTAACACATCAGAGGGAGAAAGGAAAACTTTGAGACTGACTAACTGCTGGCAACGCCAAAGACAACAATCCCATCACAAAACAACATTACAGATAAAAGTGGAAAGGGCCGCTGTGCACTATACATTGGGTACTGGGTGATCTGTCTGCTCAAAAGCTCTTCTGCAAACCTTCTATGAAAGGCTGAGAAATGACTCTTCATTTTCTACTTTCATAAGCATTTGTTTTATCATTATTGACACAAAATGTAAAATGCTGTAAGTTCAGATAAGGAGAGAAATATCTAATGAGGCTATCTGCCAGGGTGAGATAGAGATTCCTGGCACATGAAAGATATACTGAGTACTAACTTACAGAACTCTCTTCTCTGAGTGCTGCTTAATAGCCATTTTTTTACGGCAGCTCTATTCTCCAACATATTTACTTTTTAAAATATATTTTTATTGCTAGGCTTTACTTTGGTGATAAATAAGAGAGCTTAATGGGATCAATAATGAATTAGAAAACAGCTGTTTCACTCTACTTAAACTGGTCTGCATTATGACTGTGCTCTTGCTCATTTTGACTGGCTCTACAAGGTAGTCGGTCTTAATTTAAGCAGTGGTTTGTGCCACTGGCTTAATGAATTTGATGGTCAGGCATTTGTCCTGCTGCCCAGGCACACAGTTAGACACAGCCTTGCATTCTCTAGTGAAAAGAAACAGCCATGCAGATGGGAATATCATGGTGTATCATATCTGGAAGACACAGAGTGTTCTGGATCCAACTTAATTATTTTGGTAGTTTTTAAATGGGTTTATACATTGCTAAGCTAACAAGCATTTAATCCAGAGGTTAAAAAAGGCAGTAACCCTAGAGACTGGTGTTGTAAGGTCTAGAAAGATTTCTTAGGTAGAAAGTCATCTTTAGCCCTAGGGAGTACACTGTAAAGGCTGAGGGGGGTTTTATTAGCATCTTTAATTAAGCATTTATTTGACTTCTTTATTTGGCATTGAATCAATTTGTCATTAGTTGTTTTGTTATTTAATTAGTGTGCTTAATTACTGTAAATACTATTAGGGCTAAATCCTGCAAGTTGCTGAGAATTCTCACAACTCCTAAGGATGTCAATTAAAACACACCATTTCTCAGGTCTAGAATAGTACAGAGTGTTGCTTTAGAGGTACTGCTTATGACAACCATAATATTACTGTAAAAATTTTTTTTGTTCCTGGAGTGACTTGAGTGCAAAGTAACAGGGGTTGTTTGATGTACAAGGAGACATTGTGACTACATGAACTTGATGGAAATTTTCATTTGATTTCATTGGGGTGATTATTGTTTCCTTGGAAATGGAACACTCAGAAAAAGAGCACAGAATTTGTCTTTCTTCTTATGGGAGAGTATTGCAGAAAATTTAGTGAAATTCATTACGAAAGTGAGACACTCCACAGGATGTCACAACATGGTGGTCTCGAGTGCAATGGGGTGCAGGCAACATTTTTTGGAGAATGCAATAACAATTATTCCAGTCTTGTACTAGATTGAAATATCAAGGGAATAAAATAAAACAAAATGCAATGGTAGAGCAATAGAAATCCTGTCTTTTTTTTATTTTTCATTTTCACTTCTACAAAATAAATGGATGATTGGGAAGGCTCTCAACCAGAAAGGGGGTAGCTACTGTTTTGGAATACAGAGAAAAACCATGAGAGGAAATAACATCAAATAACTGAGTAATTAATGCACCACAAAAGAAAAATATGTTTTGGGGTCATTAATGGAACCAATGATCTGGGGGAAAAAAAAAGATTTATAGAAAACTGCCTAGATTTTTTCCTGAAAGCTGAAATATTTCAATATGATATTTCCAAAAGAGGGAGTTTAACTTCTGTTCTGACATGATTTTTCATTTTAATTAAAAACAAAAACCCAAGTGAAACAAAACATTTAACTTTCATTCCCATAATATTTTCTGGCTAAGTGAGGGAAAAATAGAGAAAATGTTGTTTCAGAGTAATCCAAACCAAAAATTTTTCACAGGTTTTCTTTTGAGCTACTGACCCGAGCAATGTCCACTCCACACAACTTTCCCCACCCTTGATCTGCCTAAGGCTCTTGGCAAAGTGCAGGAAGTGAGAGGAGAGATGATGGACAGACAGGATTCCAAACTGTTGAGAAGTCAGAGCTGGAATTTGAGTCTAGGCATAGCTGAAGGGAGGGGAGATGGCAGGGGGCATGAGGCAAAGCCAAATAAACTCAGTGGGAGATTCTCCATTGACTTCAGTGGGTGTTGAATCCAAACCAAACTGACAGAGAAGTGTGAAAAATGAACAATGGGGCATGAGGAAGGAAAGGACAGAGAGTGATGTGAAGTGGGGGAAAATACCATCTGCTCTACTTGCTGCAGCCCTAGGAAAGCAGGTATTTTTTTTTGCTTTCAGCACAAGCTCAACATCTCCCTCTAACTTTGTGAACTCTAACACTGAGCACATAAGGGAGATGTAGGATTTTTCAGCGGATGCTACCAGCATGCTTGCTCAAGCTGGGGAACTTATTCATATATAATACAGTACCATTTCCCCATGCATCCACTATAAAAAATGTAATCTAAAAGCTTTCACCGAGTTAAATAGATGAAGCAGATGTACAGGGAAAATAAAAGAAATTGGCAAGTTAGAAAAGATAAATGGTCAACTGAGATTTGAAATGAAGAAGAGAGTCAATGAGGCAGAGAGCCACAGTGAAGCTATTCCAGATGGTAGAGGCTGCAGAGAGGGTGGCTCTCAAAACACTTGAGAAATTCAGACCTAGAGAGAGGTCCAGTGGCAAGGAGAGAATGGAGATTCAGAATCCACCTAAACCTGTGATGATGTTTGGGCCAGAAAAGAGGTCACAGCCCAAGAGGACAACTTCAGCAACTCAGTAGAGGCCAAGCTGCCTCTCCGACTTTAAAATCTCAGCCTATACTTATACTGGTCACTCTCTGCCTACTGTTAAGATGCCTGCTACAGCACCTTTACCTCATGAATCAATGGACAGTATGTTCCTATGTGGGAGAATCAGAAAAGGTCATAACAGCTGTCCAAATTCAAACAACTCTGAAAAATGGGAACATTTAATACCCAGACTCTCATCCAGATCCAGCTGTGCAAGCTCCCCTTGCCTGGATCTGAATTCCTTTCCTCAGAGGGGCTTTTTCTTCTGGCCAAACAGCCAAATTTGCTGGACTTGCTGGTTCTTGTGTCCCGTATGCTATCTAGACTGCTACAAAGAGAAAACTATGCCTGGGGACAACAATTGCTAAGTTACAAAGGATTTATGGAATGTGTATTGACTTTAACAACTGCAGATTAGTTATCTAAGAGCAGGCCACAGAACCCATTGGTGTGAATATTTCAAGACATTATCCCTGCCCTCTCCCGAGCAAAGGTGCCTGCTCACAGCCTTTGAGCACCTCAAAGCAGGAATTGTCACTTTAAACCTTCTATATTCTGCAATAAAGTGCAGCACTCTGCTCCAAACCCTCTTCTTTTCATTACCTATACTGAAGTAATGCTACAGGAATGAGAGACTGAGGTCTACTTCTAATTTTTAGTACTGGTTTTGGGAACAATCTTGATAAGGTGAGGGGTTGTATTGTCAAAGTCTGTTGCATCAACTGTACAATTTTAAAGCTCCATTTTGTGGTGAGATGCACGTAATTGAACCTTCAACATCAATTTACTTGATTATAAGTCTGTGTCACTGAGAAAATGGCCATCAAAAGCCTCTCCTCCTACTTCTGATTTCCTGAACTTCAAAGTGGACTATTAAGTGCCATTTAGCCACTGACAGTTGCAATACCCCATTTATCAGCCTATTAGGTACAGCAAGTAACACTAATTGGGGTGAATGTAAAATAACAAATGAATAGCACCCATGTTGCTTTTCCCCTGCTGAAAAGGATAATTCAGTAATTACTGAGCATTCTTCATTTAGTACCCTGGCCAGAGGATATAAAATGGGTTTTTCTGAAGATCTCAGGTGGCTAAATTAAACAGTTGCTATTATATTTTTAACTTAATTGTATCTTTTTGCATACTCTAATAGCCAAATTTTACTGAAGAAATATTTTTTCAGGAAGTTCACATGGGAATCTCAGGATTTCTCATATGCACTTAAGTCAGAACAACATACCTAAGATACAACCTCTCATTCTCCACACTTAAGGTGCTGTGAAACCTGTTGTTTCCAGTCAGTATGATGAATTATTACCTTGTTGAAGTGAACAGTGCAATCCATACCAAAATACAACTTAGAATAAGGGATCTTCCTTTTATGATTTCTTCCAAAGCAGGAAACCACAATAAATATTATGCACAGCATATTCTGAAATTACCAAGCAGATTGTCAGTTAATGTAAATAATTTTGCTTATTTGAAGTGGAAGGCCTTTGCTAACCATAAATATATCTAAAGATTTACATATTTATGTATAATCTGGCCTTATGGCAAGCTAAGCATACTGAGGAGATGGTGTTAAAATACCTTTCTATTTGCTGTACCAAAAATATTTACACCCCTCAATTCCTGTTGCCGAACTGTCCCTGCCTCAGTTCATATCACAGGGTGGCCTCAGAACAAACTGGATTTATTCTGCTTCAAACTAAACTAGAATAAGTGCCCCGGGGCTTCACTTGATATGCTCCAATCTCTAAATGGCACTGTGGGACTGGGGCTTGAAGCACTGCAAGGTAAATCCCCTGAAATATGTACACTGTGGACCTTTCTGCTGTACAAGTCTGCTCATACAGGCTGCAGTATTTGCTAAAATAGATGTCGTTTGT
Source organism: Chaetops frenatus (assembly GCA_013400775.1). Taxonomy (NCBI): domain Eukaryota; kingdom Metazoa; phylum Chordata; class Aves; order Passeriformes; family Picathartidae; genus Chaetops; species Chaetops frenatus. The sequence goes on along the minus strand of VZTR01031433.1, from coordinate 27,457 downwards.
GTGTACTAAACCCAAATCTTAAATAACAAGCATAAAGTGAGGGCAGTACAGCCAGAGAAAGCCAGGACAGCAAGGAGATGTACCATTTCCTGGAAACCCTGACTGTGACAAATATGAAGGTTATATGACTAAGTGAAAATTTGGGTTTGGGTTAAATAAATTAAATAAAAATATTTAAGGAATAAAGGAATTTGCTAGTGTAATCAGTATTATCACAGGACAGAAGATGTTGGTCACCAGCCTTTGATACTGCATAGTAGGGCATCAGAGCCTGGACTTCTGAACTACGGCATAGCTCTCACATCCAGTTCCCCAAATTAATTATAGAGATTACAAGAATATAATTTTCCTGCAGAGAAAGCTTACAGACTCAAATCAACAAGGTAATATTTATTTACAAAAACAATTAAGTTCCCTCTTTTTGGCTGAAAATGAGAGAAATCAATTACAAGAAAAAAAAATACCTGAGCCTTATCCAGCCAGTACCGTGGCCAATAAAAAAACTCAGCTGGGCTGTGGATAAGGCCTGAATTTTAAATTTTGCTGGATTTTTTTGAGCAAAAGAAATGTATGTGAGACTAATTTAATTCCCTTCTGTACAAACGCACAGATGATATATTAATGTTTTTGTGAGATTTAACAATATTCTTACACAGAATTACACTTTTTCACTTTTTTGTTTGTAGATCCACTGTATAAATAAAAGAAAATAGATAAAATTTTTTCTCTCATCTCTTTGAAATCTTTTTTTCAGGGGAAGCACAAAGAATATCTTGCATGTCCCATTTCAAAAAATAAAGGGTAATTGAAGGACTGTCGACACAACAAAGCAAAACAGTGGCTGCAATATACAACAGTATTCTGCTAATAAACTTTTAACAAGTACAGCTATTAACTACAGAGAAGATCAGGCAAAGACAAGTAGCAAGGAAAAAAAAATCTCAATAACTGCAAAAGAAAGAGTCGATCACTGGGATTCTAATTGCCCATCACAAAAACTTGCCTTTAAAAAAAGTAAAGCTACAGGAACAATATTTATAGTAAAGAACATTTTCAACAAATAATTGCTGTGAGTGTATGATAAAAAAACCAAACCTTAACACTGCACTGAAGTGGATAAAAGACATGGAATGTTAAAAGATAGACAGACATTAGTAACCCATAGATAGCAGCTAATCTAAAGGGTTTTTTGTAGCTTTGCTTTGGAATCACACAGCCCTCCATAAGAAACGTTAGATTCTTTTAACCTTTGCTCTTTCTCATCCTAATTTTGTAATTCTTCAACACTTCCTGAGTTTTGAAGAGTTTATAATTTTACTTAAGTCCACCATTGGAAATTCCTGATGCGTAGCCATTAAGGCAATATTGTGATGTGATATGTCATCTGGAGATGTTTACAAAACACAAGAACTCTAGTTTCCCTAATTCCTGGTTTTGCTCCTTCTACCCTTACCTCCTTTCTAGAAAAAAAGTTCTTTTCAAGAACTCCTGAAAATTTTGATTTGCCCTGAAAACAATGATGATACAACAAGATAACTGAATGAAACACTGACATGGATATTGTTCATGGTGTTCATCATTGCCAGGAACTGCATTCTTCAGGAGCTGGCCTGGCTGTGAGGGCTGGATGACACAGCTGCTATGCAAGGACTCCCACCTGGGATGCTAGCACTAGAAGGTGGTAGGGAAACAAGGGAACTCCTTGAAATGAGTGGTTTTCTTTCCCTAGCTCTTCCATTTCATCACCTGAACATCATCATTCTTCTCTCCTTTTTTTTTAGAAGCCCAAGAGGAGAGATAAAATAATTTTCAGAAAGATCACACAAGTTAAAGGTGTGTGTACAAATAGGCTGTAATGTAGCAAACTAACCTTCTACAAAAGAAAAATACATGTGTGAATTGGGGGTTCAGACAGCAACTCCATACTTTTCCTCCCAGGCTGGAGAGAAGCCCACATTTATGGTAAGAGTCAATTTTGCACTGAATAACACAAGATGTCTAAATACTTAGATAACTGCAGAATTGTGGTTTGGCTATTTGACCTTGAGGATTCATAGCCCAGCTAGAAAGAAAACTCAGTATCCCTCTCCCTGAGTCACAATGTTTGCAAACGTGTTCAGGGACTTTTGTTTGTCCTTCATGAAGGAGCTGTTGCTCAGCTACATAACAGTATATAAACATATATACAATGTAACTATTGTGTATTTATCTCACATACACACTTTTTATTTTCCCATATTTTCCAGAAGAAATTAGGCAAGAGTCTCTCACTTTTACCTTGCAGGCACCAATTTCAACTACTGCAGGCACATTCTTGGCTTCAAGGCATAGAATTTAACTAAGCAGAAGACTGCTTTCTCATAAGGACTTGTAAAGGAAGTGGCACATTAAACATAGGTTTGAACATGGAAGTTTCATTTTTAGAAAGAAAAGCTTACAAGATTTATGAAATTTTTTGTCTTCAGTCAGAAAAGGGGTTGATAATTTCCTCCAGTTTCAATCCTGACATGTTTAAATTTAATGATTACCATCTACAGAAATTCAAAGACCATGGCAATCATTCCATATTTTTGTGGGAGGAGCTATTGTAGCTGATGCTACAGTTCAGCTTAATGTAAATCACATATTTTTCCCCCTTTCATTTCTTACTTCTGCATAGCAAATTATTACTCAGATCACAGACAAGCTTTTATGTTTTTTCTTAACCCTCTGTGGAACAAAGATTTCAGTCCAGATATCAAGAAGGTAACGTGAATATAGAGTTAATTTTCACCTCTTTTTCTACAGAAATTAGACTTTTATTTTCTCCACTGCTAATTCAAAAACAGATATTTAAGAAATATGGCAGTTCACACTTGAACAGCAGTAAGTTGAGTAGCTGTTGACATCTTAATTAGAATACTTTTAGTGGAAAAAGTTCCAAGAACAAATTGAAATGAAAAAAAAAAATCTACTTTTAATTAAAGAAACCCAAACAAATAAAGCCATATTTCTAATTTGAGAACTGTCATTTAGTTTTTTTATTTGAGGCCTTTATCCTCAGTTCTGAAAAAAAGGCCAATATAGTTTATTAAGTTTGATATTATCATAAAATTATAAAACGGTCCTCATAACATTTATTGAAAATAACTACAAAAATACTAATTTATTTGCTCTTCTAGAGCAACTCCCAAGTCCCAGTTTCAAAACACTTAGCAAATATTACACTATAAACCTCACACCAATGCTGTTATCACACTGCATCCTATTAGCTCCTGCAACTGCCAGCAGAAGTGCCTCAGGCAGAGAGATGCAGCAACTTAGTGGGACAGGGCTCATCAGTACTTCTAAAGACTAAGCAGTATTGAATCTTCACTTGAAAAAGTGCACAAAACCAGTTAATAAGTGGACTAAATTTATTTGGTCTCAGATGTCATGAACAGCATTCACAGTAAAGAGTCCATCACGATCTTAGCTGTGAGAGTGCAAGAAAGGGAAGCCTTGCACATTGATGCACGAATGCATCTCATTCCAGTTCATTCACAACATAACGCCTTATTCTAGGAATTCAAATCCTGTTCCCCTTCCAGCAGCAGGTACAACAGCGGAAATGAATGGGATCATTCATCCACATCAGAAAGGGAGCAGAATTTGCCTTGCAATAATGAAAGGAATTCTTTTCTTCCAGCCTCTCACCACATGCTTCACTTGCAGCAAAGGGACAATTTAATGGTACCAGCTCTTCCCACATCCACCGGCAGAAACTCACTCATCTCAGGGGGACTGTGACTTGAAGGACTGACCTCTATTATCTGAAATGTCAAACTGTCATAAATTTGCCTGCTTGATTCCCTCCCTCTATAGCTGTGGGCAGCTCCTGACCCAGCAGAGCTCTCGGGCATTTCCACATCATTTCTACAAAACACAACCCTGAAAAGAGATCAGTGAATGATGGGGACGAATGTGTGGAAATGCACACAGTCTGTAGGGTCCAGAAGGAGACTAATTTTCTGATTAAAAAATTGAAAATAACATTTTTTATTTTGCCTTTTAGCTGTTGAAAATTTTTTTTTTTCCTGGTCTTTATTTCTTGGGGATAAAACATTGGATTTCAGCCAAAATACAAAGGAAGTATCTTTATCTTTCTCCCTCTCATACCCAAGCATGTGGCCAAATGCTTATGTGCTGTTGTCTGAGAAGAGGTAGAGGCAGAAGAAGAGCCTGACAGTGTTTTAGCCAAACATAACTTAGTATTTTTCTTAAGTACCACACACCCAGTTATCTCCAGTTAAGTGAATTAAACTGCTAATGAACTTTTGTGCAGCTCTCTATGAAAACGACACCTTAAATTGTAAAAACTTCTGAGTAACTTCAAATTCTTCAACAACAAAACAGAAAAATTTTGACATTTACAAGAATGCACCTGAACACGAGGAAGCTGATAGAGTGCAAGTAAATGTTTACTAAAGTAAATCCAGGAACACATATGCATTGCTATAAGGGACACCAACCTAGCTTACTCCATGACCTATGCCATGACCTAATCAGCACGGATAAAGCTTTGTAGACCCAAATCTTTGGAGTCTCAGAGGTCTTTCTTGTGTCATATATCCTTTCTTCCCTCAGGAATGTCAAATGTTGTCCCCTTCCCCAACGTCTGAGAAGACCCTCTATGCATAAGGTGCTTCGATATTATGTGTTGTGGCTGAGGAATGACATTCCCCTATTTAGTGTTCCTGCCAAAAACCTCCAAATCTCATGCCACCTGCTGACTCCCTCACCTGCCTCCCTTGCATAAAAGGTAAAGATCACAGGTTGGAGATAAGAACAATTTACTGGAAACAGTAACGGAACAATAAAATTAAGAGTAGCAGCTGCAGTATCAACAAAAGGGTACAAGAGAGGCAAACAATTCACATGCAAGTGCTCATCATGGAACTGGCACTACCAAACCACCCTGTTATGTGACTGGAAGGGACCCCTTCCCCCACTACCCCCTGGCAATGAGGAGAGATGGTACAGAATAACCTCTGTGTCCTTTTGGCTACTGCAAAAATTAACCCTGTCCTGGCTGGAACCAGGACACTAGAACATTTTATGTTCCAGTAGCAGTAACCAGTACCAGGAAACGTGTGTGAGACATGCAGTGCATATGCAGAAAAAGAATGTATAGTCACTGCCTGAAAGATAGAGAGGCAAATATTCCAGAGGGTCAGCCCAAACCCAACACATTGCAAATAGGTTACACAAGCCCAGAGGCTTGTGATTGCTTTTTAGAAAAGAATACATTTTAGTCCAAATGATGACTCTCAAAAAATAGTACTTCTGCCACTCTGCTGCCCTGAGGGGGGCATGCTAATTCTGAGAAAGGGGATACTTCTGGTTAGGAAATGTTTTGCCACGGGTGTGACGGTAGTAGTTCAAGAACAGTGAATCTCAGTGTATAACTGTGCTCAGAGTAAGGGAAGAGCGGAGGTTTAAGTAAGTCAGCCTTGTTTAGATTGCTCAAGATACATCTGAGAATGAGAAGGGATATATAAAAGCTGTATGACTGAATCTAGGCTGAAATTACATCTCTGAAGACAAAACAATGTTGAAACATACATTGTTTTTATAAGCTTTCACCTAAAGTCTACGAACTCTACTGTTAGATGATGCTTTGAAATCTGATATTGGTTTCAAGTAAAATTTCAAGAAGGCTGATGATTTTTCATATTGGTTCTCTTGAAGTATAATCCATGAGCTGTTAAGAAAAAAGGAATTTTACATAACCCACAGGCTTTCCTCCTTTTCAGTTAAAGATATCAGCTGGTGAAAGAAAATGCCATTGAAAGCCCATGGAGCAAAGTGCAACATTGAACCAAATCCAAAGAGGAAGGCTGGGAAGAAAGAGCACATTTTTTATGATTTTAGGTGCTTCTGTCCCAGTTACAGAATGAAGATTGGTTAGGTTTCTCATTAACTGGATGGTGTCAGCGTTTGCAGTTTTGCTTCTGATTTAGTAGTGCTAATTTCCTAACCCATCCCTGCATTCATGTGCTACAACATTCTCATTAATCATTCTCCTAGACTTTCTAGGCAACTGGTTCACTTGGTTTTGGAGTCATATCAAACTTTTACCTCTAGTCATTACCTCTTCTTTTTCACATAGGTGTCTTTCACTGTCTGTTTTAATTTCCTCCACAAATCAGATGTAGAGCAGATCTCATTAGATGTGTGCTCTTCAAAAAACCATAGATTTCTTTTCCATTATATGCTTTTTGTAAGCTTTCTGTTTTCATTTAATATCTCTATAGGTTATCATGAAGACTAGAGCATCTTTGTTTGCAACAGACTTTACAGCCTCCAGGAAATATCAACTCTTCTCAAAGTCATGCTAAATGTAGTTGATTTGTCTTTGTCACCTACATCATTTATGTCTCTATAATTGTTAGAGTCAAACTTCCTTAATGCTGTCATCTTCTTGCAGCAAGTGATTTTGACCCAGATGGGTGGTATTGCTGACAATCTATTCCTGTATTAACACACACCAGGATCTATCTACCTTTATTTTTCTCTTTCCTTTATATAATGTACCCCACAATATATGTAATGTGAATCTGTCTTTCTGCTATCCTGTGACATTCAAGTTCACATTTTCCACCAGCAAATCTTTCTTCCATCTTCCATCTTTTTGCCCATGTCTTCCATCATTACAAAAGCATTTAAGTTGGTTTTGAAACACAGTAAAGAACCAGCTCTTAATTTTTCTTCACTGCATCTATCTCATCACAACACACATGAACTTCTGTTTTTTCCCTGATCATCCTTCTAACTCTCTCCAGTACCTTTCACCCTTTATTGCAGGTTTCTTATTTTGCCACCTCTGCTAATTTAAATATGTTTACCAGCCATGCCTAGCTCACCACCAGAAATGTGCAAGCCCAGCTACTCCAGTGGAGTCCATCTGTCCGGAGGAACTCTTGTTCCATGAATGCTTCCTAATGGTCAGACATCCTCAGTCTTTCCTCAGAGCATTTANCTCACTGCATTGAAACCACTTTCATATAGGAAACTGCCCCAGCACTGTGTTGGCACAGCTTATCTGGTGGCAGATAACATCAGCCTACAGACAACAACCCCACAGAGGGGGCTGCAGGCAGCTCCAAGGGGAAAGAAGCTTTGCCCACATCCCACCTAATCAGTGCTACCCAGCCAAGGCCAAAGGCTGTGTGATGATGTTACCAGGGTGCTGAGGCTCAACAGCTTTGCTATTATCCTCAGCTAAGCTCAGCTCAGCACCGCACCCTGGCTGCATGGCTTCTGCTCACCTTGGATTCTAGGCAGAGTTCAGACAGTTTAGACCAGAGATTGCTGCTCTAAACCAATATGACAGCTCCTGAACAATATATTTTCACACCAGCTTTTTATGCTTGTTTACATAAATGATACCAGTTTAGACTTCTTACACACTGCTATTCTGGACATATTTAAACCTTTAAAACATTTTCCATTGTTTTCACAAGGACAAAAATTAACACTTTGTTTTCTCAATGTGTGGCTTTTCCCACCTGGCAGCACCATGCCAAAGACAGGTTTCTATTTAGCTGAGCCATTTGTATTTGAAAATGGGGTGCACACAAACACAGCCTGGTAATTTTCTTACCCTTTTCCTATCCCTCTCTATTTCACTACTCAATAAACAGTAAACATTTACCATTAAGTCTGCATTGCCCTTAAGAGCCACACAGCACAACTCAGGTGCCACATTTGTGATGCAGCTGAAGTGCAGCTCCATCACAGCACTAAAGCAAGCTGAGCAACCTGAAAACAGAGAGGCATCATTGAGAAGCTAGACAGGGGTTTAAGAGCACAGAGCTGTTCTCTGACTTAATAAATGAACAGTTTAATGTGCTGCATGGCCACACTTGTTTCAGTACTATGAGATGCGGACAGCGTTTGGATCTATGGAATTATGTCAGCTTCACTGCATAAATAAATGAGAACCTTAAAGAGTTTTGTACTTCTATAAGCTCTTGAAGGGTATATACGAAGAAAATATGAGCTACTCTAAACTGGAAAAAATAAGACTTTGCTTTAGCTAATATTTCAAAAGGCAAGCAGTTTTCTTTGTATTTACTTCTATCCCTGCAGCTATAATGGATCATTTAAGCAGTATCTATAGAGTACAGGATTTGTCTTTTATTTTATTTGTTTATTTTATCACAGGCTACTTACAAGGGCAAGTGTGCTGAGTCAAAACAGGTGGAAATCACTGCACTTTTCCTTTAATCAGTGGAACTAGGCAAACTGACACCCATCACAAAGTTGACCCAATATATTTAGTGCAGAACAGTTTTTTATTGGGTTATTAATAATAGGCTTATTTATTACTATTTCTCAAACAACAGGGTTGGCAAGGTGCACTCCTTCCCTCTCCCCCCCTTTTTTTACCTTCTCATTTCTTTTTAATAGCATTAAAAACCTAGAAATGTCCAATGCATCTAACCAATCGCTAGTTTAACTCACAGTACACACCTTTAGGAAGGACTCTCCAGGTGAACCCAGCACTGCAGAATGTGCTGCAACGCAGAAATCTTCAATCTACTTCTGAATGACCTGGTAGAGCCACTTGGCAGAGCACTTCACTACAGAGAAGTGTCAGGTTGGTTTCTAAAAGCAGCAAAGTTACATCAGTGCTGCCTTCTGCCAGGACTAACTGGATCAGCAAAGCATCCACTGAAGGTGGCCATGTGGTTTGTAGTTCTAGAGGTCATTGTTTCAGAGCTAGGTCATACCTCCCACCCTAAGGTCCAGATCCTTAGCTGATTACTCTGTGCATAGTTGAGNGCTCACCACCAGAAATGTGCAAGCCCAGCTACTCCAGTGGAGTCCATCAGTCCGGAGGAACTCATGTTCCATGGATGCTTCCTAATGGTCAGACATCCTCAGTCTTTCCTCAGAGCATTTATCCTTGAGCCATCTGTTCACCTTGGCTGTCTTGCCATGTCTTTGCCTTCGCCTTCCTTTTCCGAAGACTGGAAAGCTTCCACCGAATGTTATGCACATGGAAATATCATTGCCACCTGGCAGGAAGAAAATGTCTTCCACATTGCAGATATTACACCATTTTAAAATGAAACCATGTTTACAATGAAGACTATAGGCTTCCTACACCCAAATCTTCATTTCTCCAGTGGCTACTGGGACAGCTAAGTGGGGTCACTTTCCCAGATGCTTTTTGCAATCCTATTAGACAGCAAGTCAGAGAAACAAAAACGAAGAAAAATGCTGGCAGCAATACTACCAGAGGAGGAAAGGGCAGATATCCTAGAACAAGATGCAAATTTTCTGTAATTATTTTTAAGTAACGTGTATTTGGGGTTGGAAAAATATATTTCTTACAGCTACTGTGACCTTGTTGGTCAGCATAGTGCTGTTCTTTTATAGCAGAACTTTTAAATAGGAATATGGAAAAAGGTAATAAATATCCTAAGGTGAATCTTAGCCAAATTCAATTCAGTAAATACTTTTTCTTTTATTTAAACGTGGGTGAGATTTCACTTTTTTTTTTTTAGGTGTACTGCCTTTACAAAAGTAAAGGGAGAAACAGAGGGAGACAAGAAAACAGTGCTTGGAATACTTTACTATCAGACTCAACAGTCCTGGTTCAGGGGCCTAATAGTTTTCTGAGTTTAAGGACTTCTATCTCACTGCATTGAAACCACTTTCATATAGGAAACTGCCCCAGCACTGTGTTGGCACAGCTTATCTGGTGGCAGATAACATCAGCCTACAGACAACAACCCCACAGAGGGGGCTGCAGGCAGCTCCAAGGGGAAAGAAGCTTTGCCCACATCCCACCTAATCAGTGCTACCCAGCCAAGGCCAAAGGCTGTGTGATGATGTTACCAGGGTGCTGAGGCTCAACAGCTTTGCTATTATCCTCAGCTAAGCTCAGCTCAGCACCGCACCCTGGCTGCATGGCTTCTGCTCACCTTGGATTCTAGGCAGAGTTCAGACAGTTTAGACCAGAGATTGCTGCTCTAAACCAATATGACAGCTCCTGAACAATATATTTTCACACCAGCTTTTTATGCTTGTTTACATAAATGATACCAGTTTAGACTTCTTACACACTGCTATTCTGGACATATTTAAACCTTTAAAACATTTTCCATTGTTTTCACAAGGACAAAAATTAACACTTTGTTTTCTCAATGTGTGGCTTTTCCCACCTGGCAGCACCATGCCAAAGATAGGTTTCTATTTAGCTGAGCCATTTGTTTTTGAAAATGGCGTGCACACAAACACAGCCTGGTAATTTTCTTACCCTTTTCCTATCCCTCTCTATTTCACTACTCAATAAACAGTAAACATTTAGCATTAAGTCTGCATTGCCCTTAAGAGCTGCACAGCACAACTCAGGTGCCACGTTTGTGATGCAGCTGAAGTGCAGCTCCATCACAGCACTAAAGCAAGCTGAGCAACCTGAAAACAGAGAGGCATCATTGAGAAGCTAGACAGGGGTTTAAGAGCACAGAGCTGTTCTCTGACTTAATAAATGAACAGTTTAATGTGCTGCATGGCCACACTTGTTTCAGTACTATGAGATGCGGACAGCGTTTGGATCTATGGAATTATGTCAGCTTCACTGCATAAATTAATGAGAACCTTAAAGAGTTTTGTACTTCTATAAGCTCTTGAAGGGTATATAGGAAGAAAATATGAGCTACCTTAAACTGGAAAAAATAAGACTTTGCTTTAGCTAATATTTAAAAAGGCAAGCAGTTTTCTTTGTATTTACTTCTATCCATGCAGCTATAATGAATTATTTAAGTAATATCTATAGAGTACAGGATTTGTCTTTTATTTTATTTGTTTATTTTATCACAGGCTACTTACAAGGGCAAGCATGCTCAGTCAACACAGGTGTAAATCACTGCACTTTTCCCTTAATCAGTGGAACTAGCCAAACTGACACCCATCACAAAGCTGACCCAATACATTTAGTGCAGAACAGTTTTTTATTGGGTTATTAAGAATAGGCTTATTTATTACTATTTCTCAAACAGGGTTGGCAAGGTGTACTCCTTCCCTCTCCCCCCCTTTTTTTACCTTCTCATTTCTTTTTAATTGCATTAAAAACCCAGAAATGTCCAACGCATCTAACCAATCACTAGTTTAACTCACAGTACAGACCTTTAGGAAGGACTCTCCAGGTGAACCCAGCTCTGCAAAATGTGCTGCAACACAGAAATCTTCAATCTACTTCTGAATGACCTGGTAGAGACACTTGGCAGAGTACTTCACTACAGAGAAGTGTCAGGTTGGTTTCTAAAAGCAGCAAAGTTACATCAGTGCTGCCTTCTGCCAGGACTAACTGGATCAGCAAAGCATCCACTGAAGGTGGCCATGTGGTTTGTAGTTCTAGAGGTCATTGTTTCAGAGCTAGGTCATACCTCCCACCCTAAGGTCCAGATCCTTAGCTGATTACTCTGTGCATAGTTGAGCATTAAGTCTCACTCACAAGCTAACTCCATTTGTGTAAAAATACCTCCTCACTCTGTATTTTTTATAGGATAATAAGAAGGTTGAGTAAGTCAAACCCCATGATAAGAATGTGATAACTTTAGAAATTACCTCCTCCTGAGAACAAAAAACTCTAAATCCACTTCCCACTGGCAAACCTGCACAGCACAGGAAACAAACCAGGGGAGGGACAAAGAAAATTGTTTAAGTGGCTCATTCCCAAGGCCTAAGGTAATCTGTGTAAGGCAATTCTGGCCCCTATCAATACTTTCTTGGCACTAGGAAACAAAAACTGTAGACAGGAGACAGGGCATAAGTCCAAAGAGTCACTCTGTTCCAGGTAATGTTGGCTGGCATGAAAACCTCTTGAAACTGTAACCGGCTATTATTGTTTATAGCAGCACTAAGAATAGAGAAGCCACAGACATACAAATCACAGCTGATAGTCTGGGCCCTTAAATTGTTTTGTGTTGTTTATAGAAATGTCTTAAAGACTGTTTGTATAAGCCACACAGTTATACAAGTGTTTTAAAATGTAAACTGCAATTATACAGCTTTCTGTGAAATCCTTTACTTGAATTAGTGATTGAAGGATCTGAGCCTAGATCAGTGTAATATAAAATTCATAGACCTCCAGGTATTGTCCCAGAATGAGAACAAGTTTTGTGACGTTATTTTATCAAATTGCCACAGCTGCCCTTCATTCCCTTGCTGTAAAACACACAGGGGGTCAATAGCCTGATTTTGGTCATTGCACATGAAATGAATTTTAAGTATCTTGCTGATATTTTCAGGTATGTTGAGACATATTTCCTTACGAGCTTTTGGAGGCAGGAACCACACTGTTACTATTGTTGTCTGAGGCCCAAAAAGACCATGATTGTTGCATAGGTCCTGCAGAGTTTATCCTTAAATAAATCAGTTCCAGGATCCTTTGAGATACAAACTGAAAGGTATCTACTTGTCTGTGCACACCTTTCCAATAACAATGTGACACCCAAAATGATTAATGCAGGACTAATGCATGCTAACAGATCCAGGATTGTTGGCCAGTAATATCAGCAACATATTGTAACTTTGCAGGAGGTTTCAGCTTTGAGATGCTGGAGCATGAATCTGGAGGCAGTCAAAAAGGGAATCCTGCTTTCAACCAGTTTAATAATTCTGGTCTGAACCAGCCTGGCTTAAGATTTTCCCTCATGTGAAGGTGGGATCCATTACATCGCTGCTCCTCAAAAAACAAACAAACAAAAACCCAAAAAAACATCCCCCAAAACAACAAATCTGTAGATTTCAATTTAACACAGTCCATGTTTTAAGAAAAGTTCAGGACAGCTACCTAGTCATTTACTGTAACAATCAAGGGAAAGTACAAGTAAAAGGGCAGAAAAGCCAGGGTGCCTATTAATCCCACACTTTCAATTTGATGACATTTTGTAAAATGTAGAAAAAAGCTTTAATTCCAGTTATTCAAGACTCTGAGATCAGAAGTAGCTTTTGGCACCTGAAGAGCAAGTTCAGGTCATGTGCACTGTAAGACTCAAAGACAGAAAAGCAGGAAGATCAAAATCCTGTTCCAGTCAACATCCTTCCAAACATTTTTAACTCATATGAAGTAGCAGGGGTTTAGACTACTGATATTAAGCCTATATCCATATACACTCAGAGTTTACACAGATACACAGGTATCTAGGTGTTTCACAATATTGTTCTGGCTGAGTAGTTGGGTGCTTCAAACTAAAATGCAAATGAATTCAAATTCAGTTATTCTGCAACCCATACAGCATTAGATTAAAACTAGATTTAGAACAAGATCCCAAAGGCTACAAGAAAAAGAGAGTTTTATGCTGCTGCTAAGATTAATACAGTCATAGTTTATTAAATGTAGATGGTAATGCATAATGAAATGTCATTAATTCTCACATGTAATCTTGGTTTCTAATTTGAGAAATTGTGTCCAATTATCTGTAGTTTAGTTATTTAGATTTATAACTTGGCAACTCAGAACAGGAAAGTGCTGAATTCTCTGTTACCTGGGAAGTCAGAAAAATAAAATACCTGTTCCTTATAAGGACAACCTGTATATTTCCCAAGTCTTTTTGTTCTGGATTTATAATTCAGTTCTTCAAGGGAGTCAATGAAAAGCCCTTTGGTAACATTCACAGCATGCCTCATCCCAGATTTTTTTTCTCACTATTAAGGCTTTTATCTGTAAAAGGGCATTTTATTTCAGTGCCACTCTTAGGGTTGACTGTTGTTTTGGTGCTCAAAGGCATCTTCATGAAAAATTTGACAGGCTTTCTATCAGTTATGAAGGTCACCAAGTTGATGTTTAGCATCTCAGGCCATGACTTTCTATCAGGCAACTAAGGGTTTATTAACATAACATCAGCCAAAACAGAATTTGTAATAGCCAAGGGTCATTTTTTAAAAAAAAGCCCATTGGCACTTCATTTATTCTGCTCCCTACCAGAATCCAGGGACACTCTGAAGTTCTTTGCTGAAATAGCTGAAGAATTGTATCTTTTAAACAAAAAAAATCTCAGTCATTCCCCACAGAAAGCACTGCTGATCTCAGCTGCGAGGCTTCCTCAGCATGCTCAGCAGGGAAGCATGAAGATGTCAGGTAAACATAATCATGCTATTTGTGGAAAGTGTGAAATGAGAAAGAGGGAGGGTAATGAAGCATAGACAGCAATTCTGTTTCCCAGCCTATTTAGGTAGATTGTCTTTCTCTAATTGTTTTTCTCCCTGGAGGTACAAACACAGTGAATTTCAATACCATAAAGTTAAGCTTTATTATTGCAGCTTTCATTTCTTTCACAAAGAAATATGTACTGTATTATAGCAGCGCCTAGTAGCAATGCTATTGTTAAGGATGTCAGCAGTTGTGCTACAAACCTCTATTTCCACGAGAAGTAAAAACTAGTGTTAGGCTAAAATGATGCATATAAGGTAGGTATCTAGTTTTATATCAGTTCATAGAAAAAAAAAAAATCCTAGGCACGTTCTCTGGTAATTGCAGATAATAGCAGTCTTTCAAAGAAACCCAAACAAATAATCCCCCACTAAGAAACAAAAAAAAACCCCCAAAATGAAAAAAAAGTCCAAGAAAATCCCCAAAACAAGCAACCCCCCCCCCAAACCCACAAACAAACAACCAACAACAAAAAACCCAAACCAAACCAAAACAAACCACCAGAAAACAAAACCAACAAAAACCCCCTGACACAATATCATTTGTGTTACCAAAGGTTGGATAGATACAAGTTAAATTATTTTGCAAATACTGAAATACTGTCCCCAGTGACTTCTGTCGTTATCTTCAGGATGAAAGGAATTTCACCTCAGTGAAGCAAAAGATCTAAATTTTAATGGGTTTTGTCCAGCAGAAGCCAATCCGACAAAGCACATATTTATCTCATTAAGACTTAAATACATGAATAGTTCATTTGAAACCATCAGGACAAGATCATTCATCACCTTGCAGGGCAAGTTCAGAAGAAGACAAAATGAAGACGTACTTTAAAACTCATGCAGACACTCAACATAATATTTCTCTGCTCAGTTTTATATTGAAAATCGGCAACTTTAGGAATTAAAGAGTTTATAAAAGCCCTTAGCCAGACAACAAATACATGCAGAAAGATTACCTTAAAAAGTCAAGGCAGTAGGCATGTGTTTGCATTTAGACACTGGGCATGAGCTAAGATCCAAAGATACAGCTGCACAAATGCAAGACACCCATAAAGCAATTAACTTCACAGTAACAAAGACGAAAGTGAACCCCAAAGACACACATAGTGACTGACAGGAAAGAAAATTAATGATGAATTAGGAAACTTAACTCTTATATTGTCTACTTCTGACTGGATCTTAAGAGAGCTTTCCAAGCAATTTGATAGCATTACCCAGATTTCACAGAGAGGCAAAGCAACATACATGCAGACTAAGAGATTTAGCCAAGGTCACCTATCAGGCATCAGGAGCACAGGTTCAGCAGGCCAATTCAGTTGCAGCTCCTATAATGGTTTTTCCTGCAGGAGCAGATCAGAGCAGGGCAGCTCAGATGCCAGCCACCCACAGCAGGTGTGGCTGCTTGAGCCACTGCCTGGGGGAGGCAACCTGGGCTGCCCCACCTCAGCTGCCTCCTGTGAACCCTGATCATTCTCTCTCACCTGGATTTAATAAGAAACAAACAGACAATCGCTGGCTACTTGGCACTTACTACAAAGTGCAGAAACCCGCCCTAGGGTGGTTGCTATACAGAGGGGATGCAGAGCAACTTGCTGTCCAGGGATAAATTGGCCTCAGCTGTGTGCTCCTCTCACATGTGCCCAGCCCCAGTCAAACCAGTACTTGTTGGACACCTTGAGTTGGAGGCAGGGCTTGCACAGGGCAGATGTGGAGGGCAGTGGAGCCAGGAGCACGTAGCAGAAAAAGGAAGCAGACATTTGACAGACAAGGTTTCTAGGGTGACAAATGTGAGAAAAATCCTGAAATATCGAAGCATGGGTCTAGGGGCAATGAAAGCTGGAGGACAAAAGATACCATGAGTTGCTGGAGGCATGAGTACAGGCTGTGCTGGCATGCAGAGGCACACAATAGCAGGGGGTGTGATGGCACACGATTTCATAGTGTCTGGAGGCATGTACAAGGAAATAGCAGTAGGGAGCCTGGAGGGTCAGAACAAATGCTAATAGATACTGTTATTTAGAGGACTATGCTAGAGGATGTAGAAACCTGGGCTCTTGTGTGTGCAGCAGATGGAGTCCCCTGAGTGAGCTGACCCGTAGATCTCATTGAAAGAGAGTAACAAGTTGTCATGGGTTTGTTCAAAACCGGGCAGAAACACCATTTAATGTAGTGGTTTCACATTCACCTGCTCGCCTGCTCACACCAGGCGAGAGTGTAGTGTAGTGGTTTCATGAGAATAAGGATTAAGAGAAATGCAAAACAGGCCTAAACTTCGAAGATAAAAATAGTTTATTAACAGAACAAAAAAAACGAGAGAAGAAAAAAAAAAAAACAAAAATCAA
>VZTR01031432.1:178410-200445 GCA_013400775.1 Chaetops frenatus | reverse complement strand
TTAACTGTTGGTATACTGGCTCAGGAAGACCATATTAACCAGGCAGCTGGTCCACCTGGTCTTCCCTGGCAGGGAGCAAAACAGATGCATAAAAATACATGTGTTTACACCTTTTGGTTCAGGCTTCCCTGCAAATGTGCAGACGAAGTACTTGAAGTATCACACAGGAGCTTTACACTGAAACTATGCAGCAAAATACATCCTCAAGAAGAACAGTGAATAAAGGAAAAAAACAATAAAGAAAAAACAACCACTAACCAACCCACAGCTCACCCATCTGTGCTAGCAAGGAGTCTGCATGTTCTGTGCCCTATTCTTCTCCACCGCTGCTCCAGCACCACATCAGAAGATGTGCACGCCTCTCTATGCCACCCCAACAGCTGCCAGGCTCTGTCTCTCTCTATCCCAACACACACACAGAGGAAGGAGACTTAACAAGCAATAACGTGGAGAGGAGCCTGACTAGCAGCCAGTCATGGCTAATGGATGAGACAGCAGGCTGCACTTTGGGACCAGCTCAGAGCTGGCAGAGATGCCTCGGTTTTGGTGAATCAAGCCTTCCTGACCTAAATGGCTTTGACTTTAATGGAGATCTGCCAACAGATGCCAGCTTAAAAGCTGAGCTGCTGACAGCTCTATACTGAGGCGCTTTGTGTAGCAAACTGATCAGATGCTCCACTTTTTTTTTCCCCTTTTCTTTTCTGTCTCTGTCAACTCCTGGATTTTTGTTTTGTTTGTTTTATTTTCAGAGGAGGCTGGGAACTGAAGAGGCGTAAAGTCAGCAGCCCTTTTTTCCCCTAAAACAACAGTTTATTTAGGAACTAGAAGCAGCTTTACAAACTGGTGTTCCAAGCACCTTATTAGCCAGAGCAAAGACAAACTCTGTACAGTGTATCTCCAGAGCCTTGATAAAGTGATGACACCTTCCTGGAGGGAATACCAAGGTGAACAGTATAATACAACAGTTTAGAAGTCACCAGGCTCCGTAATAACAAGGCAAATCCTCAGCTGTCAAAATGCCAGCGGTGTCAGAAATTTACCTCTGTGAATTGTGCCACGTCATCTTTATCTAGATTCAATATACACCCATGCCTGCATATTGTGGCTAGCAGTGGCTCAACAACTGACAGATGCACTAGCCCATGTGAATGCAAACGGGCTCCAGAGCTTGCTTGCTCACCAGCTGCAGATCCATTTGATGCATTTGCTTTTCTAGGACAACAACCAATGCATCCCTCTGAATAACCTTCCTAATCATGGGCATATGGTTGGCAGCAAATATGAAGTACCATGTTCCAGCTGACCTATCTCTCCTAGGTTCCAGACTCTGCCATGGGCTTAGGCATGTCTGAAGGTGGAAAAACATCCACTCAGAAAAATAAGGATCTCAGCAGATTTCACACTAAATGAAAAAATTCAACCAGGTCTTGAAGTGAGTCTTCAAAGTGGATAAAAATTCCAGCAGACCTCTGTCAGACAGACTAACAAAAAGAATGCATAAGGGTTACATGATAGAGTCCCAAGTATTGAGTCTTGTAAGCACCCTGAAAAATCAGATAGAAGCTACTTTGGACAAAAATATCAGTGTGCAAACTGAAAACCAGTATTATAACTGGCACGCAGGTACTGATAAACTGGGAAGAGACATAGAGAGTCAATCTGGAGAAAGGAATCAAAACTGGATTTACTTGTCAACAAAGTTTATTGTCTTAAAGAAGGAGTAAGCAGAGTGCCAAGTAAGAAACTGCTGGAAATGACCTATGCACAGAAGAAAAATATCCACTATGGGAACTACTATAAGAGGCCCCAGCAATTAAAAGTAACCTGGTACCCATGGGAATTTCAGGCTACATTCTTGTGAATTTATTCTGAAACTCACCAGATTGCTTTAGGGAGTTTGTTTTCTTCCCCTCTTGAATACATATGTGACTAACTTTGTGTTTGCATCTCTAGGAGAAGAAAAATAACAGGACTTGCAGAATTTGCTGAGCACCAACAGTTCTTTGAAGACGATGGCAGGCAGCAAATATTTAGCATTTTTGAGAATTAGGAGTTGGAATGCAGATTTTTTATTTTCTCTCTGGATTTACAAAAATCTTGGGCAATGTCCTGCCAACAGAGATAATACTTCCCAAGATAACAGGAAAAGGCACTTATGGCAGGAAAAGAAATGCCATAAGTTTGTTGTTTTGTTTTGTGGGTTTAATTTCTTATTCTAACTCTAGCCTACAAGGGGAGAGGGAATGGAAAGCCTGCTGTAAAGTGTGCAGTAAAAGAAAGACTAAACGAAGTCCAGTCTTTAAAGTCCGGAAGTATAGAGATCATCCATGAGATAACTTCACACTTCACACTTAGTTACACAGATGCTTTGTCTGTAGTATTCTGATAAAAGAGAACTCCTTTTCCCCTCAGGTATATCTTACTTCTTTGGAAACACATTCCCTTCCATCCCACTCTACCTTGGATCACCAATACGAATCAATTTGCAAATTATTACACCTAGTCCAGGCAATGCAAACTCACGCACAGAGTCTTGGTAGCAGCTTGCAGTTTCCCTTATTGCCTCTAAAAGTAAGACTGAACTCCCAGACAGGAAAGCTGAGGCTTGCTCGCCTTAACACAGCCCACTGGCATGGGAAGGGAAGAGTACAGCACCTGGGGCATGGGTGTGACAGAGGGGACTGCATGCCTCTGCAAGGATAACAAAGGATAACAAAGAGACAAGGGCACCAAACACGGCCCAAATGCAACGTCCTTACTGTTATTACAAAGCTTCATTACACTGGCAGCCCGCGGCTCAGCCTATTTTATGAGGATCCCATGATGCTCTGAAAAGGCTGTCGCTCAGCTCTGAAACCTCACACACTACCCTCCTCCCCCCTGTTCTCCCACCCCCTCCTGTGGAAATTTAAGGCTACTTCAGCTGCAGAATTTTTTTTTTCCCCTCAGAGGGAACTACACTACAGAATGACAGAATGTTCTGAGTTGGAAGGGACAGAAAAGGATCATCGACTCCAACTGTCAGGTGAACGGCCCACACAGGGATCAAACCCGCAACTTTGGCATCATTAGCACCATGCTCTAACCAACTGAGCTTATCTCAGAGAACTGAAAGAGAATAAACTCCACCCCAAAGACCCGAAGAGTCCTAAAGGAAGGCAAGCTGCACGCCCTTCTCCCCTAGCCCTCCCTCCTCCACTGGCCAGGCACAAAGGGCACCGAAGTTAGGCCAGGAAAGGGCTACTTGCAAAAGTAAGCCTGCCTGCTCTTCAGGAAGACCCAGGGCCAGCTGACATCCCTCTACCCTAAGGAAGCACGGCAGGTGGCTGTCAAAGCAGGCAGGTCCATCATACAACTCTAGTCAGGACTTACTGCGTTTAACCACGGCCAGCAGCTGACAGGGAGACCAACGGGGATGAAATCTTCAGACACTCAGGAGCTAAGAGGAGCATGCAGCCTGCAAGCCTCTAATAATTTTTTTCCTCTTTTTTTTTCTGTTCTGAAGGCATGTGACCGGCCCTCACATACCAGAGCTGACCCCTCCCAAAGCCAGCAATTTCCTAAGAGCGGAGAAGGATGTTACCCTCCCGCTTATTCATTACGAAGCCAGGTTTCTTTGTCCTTATGCATCAAAACCTCACTCCCTGTGTGAGGTACGCTCTGCATCCATCCGGACAGGTGCAGAAGGGGCTATGATGCTCAGCTACCTGCTATCAGGAGGGCATAGCCACGGGGAGCCCCTGCTCCTCCTTTCCCAATTGGTACACGGCTTTCCATTCCCAGATGTAAAACCACCAGCTCTTTGCTCTCAAGTCGGCCGTCCCCTTCGCTCTGGGCCAGGAAAAACTGCACGTGTTTCACATTGCTGCTCCATTAACTAGTTCTGGTACTTGCAGCATGCTCCCTCCCCAGTAACTTTTTATATCACCGAAATACCACAGCATAAGGCACTGCTGAGATTCTGGTTTCGGTTTTTGCTCACTCGGCTCGGCAGCAGCGTTTCCAGAAAAGAGAGGGGAGGGGTCTCACTCTCCTTGCTGTCCCACACTGCCACGCTCTGCTGCCAAATCCCCCGCACCCGAAATCCTCCCCGCTTCCCTTTGCACTTGCCAGTATCCACAAGCCGAGCCCCCACAGCAACCTCCACCCCTCTGGGAGGGGCTTCTCCCGCCGCTCTCCTCCAGCGGGGGCGGCGGGCGCGGGGAGCCCCGGCCGGGCAAAGCGCATGGAGCGCTGCGGCGGCACTGCGCGGGCCCGGGCACGGCGGGCCGGAGGGCTTGCCTCCCCCACCCTCCTCCTCCTCCTTCGAGAGGGCTAAACCACTGCGGAGGGTGCCCCTGCTGCTCTGCAGCGCCAGGCAGGCGCTACGCGTGAGGAACTGCAGCCCCAAGCACAACCGCAGGCTCACAGCACCGCAGGAAACGAGGGCTTCAGCAGCAGGCACAGAGGTGCCATACATGCATCGCACAGGCAGACTTAGGTAAACCCAGCTTTCGGACTGCTTCAGGCAACACAACGGCGCGTTCAAACCCGCCAGGCCTCAGGAGGCTGTTTCTGGTTCACCATGACAGAAGGCCTTGAGCCCTCTGGGATAAACCTCCCGCCGCCCCCAGCACGCACACACTGCTTCTCACCCCCGCGCTCTTAACACCGTGATTCCCCACTGGCTCTAACAAAATAGTACTCACGACCTGTCAGTCGCCTGTCAGTCACCACACAATGCACACGCCTGGTGCAATACAACATGATATTGGAATACCAGAGGAGGAAGGGTGGTTTTGGCTGTAAGATTGTTGTTGGGAGCATTACTCTGCTGGGCATACTCGTGGCTAGCCGTCCTGCTGCGGTGACGCTCTCTACCGGCACCTACCTTAGGTGAGCCCTTGAGGCTTGTCCCTAACAAACCAGGAACACTTTTTTTTTTTCCTTTTATTTTTTTAATTAAGTGAGGAAAAAAGTATTTAAACATCTACTACTGGTTTATCAGTATGGCTGCAAATCTAAAATTAATTCCAAGTGAAATCCACATTAGGCAGGCACCTGATGTGACTCATCTAAGCATCTAACCTTGTCTTTGTGATAATTTTTGTCTTGATGAGCCAATGCGGGCCTTACTGGACCTTATCTTTTAGATACGAGATGCTGCAACTACAAGGTAACAGATTTAGGAAACGAATGTGCTGCTTGTTCTCCAGTGTCCAGTTTTATGGCAATCTTTGGTTTTGATGTAAGTAAGGAGCTGCAAGTCTCAAGACTGACTCAGTTGCTGGCTCTATATAGGTTATTGCAGATTAGCAGTCACTTACTGCCTATTGGCAGGCATCATGCATGCACAAAATTTAAACACCTTTTCTACTCTATGATTGAGGGAAAAATAAAGTCCTCCTGCCTGTTGTTTTAAGAGCAAACTGTACCTTAATCCATAAAGTTGGCAAAACTACTTTTGCTTAAAGGACTTCTTTCATTTTAGCACAAAATAAATAAAACAGATAAAAGATGTCGCATCCTTACTCCCAGGAAAGTTTGAACCAGACTAGTCCCGTCTAAGGGAATAATCCTAGGACTCTTAGATAACATCCTGTCCCTGGAGGATGGAGACCAGAGGCGCCTTTGTCACTCACAAGGTTCTTCACGACTCTGCAGGTGAGTTGCACCCTCACCACTCTGCTTTTAACTCAATCTCCCACTTTGTCTCTGGCTGCCTTTCAGCATCCCCACTCTCTTTGACAGCACACTGTGAGAAAAGTTTGCACAAAGAATGATTTTCTACAATTGTACAGTATTTTCCGACCACTCAGCCTAGTTTTTGTTTCTCATGACTCTTTCTTTTAATAGATTTTCTCACCTTGCCTTTTACCTAAACAGAAATTATTAACATTTTTGCAATGCTTGCTCCTCTTTCAGTAAGTGCACAAAAGAAAGAACCAGCTAAGCTGTGAATGTGGTGGGAGCAAAATCTCATCCCAGCAGAAGTAATGTTCAAAACTCCCAGTGGCCTCAAGAAAGGAAACACTGTGCCCAGAGACACATCTTTAACATCCAGATCACAAACTGCATTTGGATAACTCATTTGTGTACACAAATTGTTACCGCTCCTAAAGCTGCTGCCAATAAATTCAGGTAGGAACTGGAGTTGCACAAGGTTCATTTGTAACCAATAACTAACTCCTCCAGAGACAGGTCCCAGAGATGTGATAATACCAGACAGACTTTTATCAACACATCAGCATTGCCTAATAAATCTTCATAGTGTAAATCTGCACTCTTCTTATGAATGGCAGGTTTGGATGGCTCATTTCTCTCCTGCAGTCACCCTGTAAATTATTCTCTGTAGAAAATTTGCAGTGTTAGAAGAGGCAAAACTACTCTGTGACAGTACACTGAAGTAAACAGAGACTGAGGAAAAATCAGCAGGCACAGAGAAAGCTCACCCAGTACTTTTACCTTTCCAGATGACGGACTTCCGTGACATCTCCTCTGAAGAGTGTTTCACTTGCATCCATTAAGCCATTGGTGATGCCTTCACCACATCCTTTCAGATTCTCCCTGTCAGGGACATCTGTCTGCCCCAAGGCTGATGTCCTATCTAAAAACTGTCCACCCTCCTTCATGCGCTGCTGGATCATGGGAGTGAGTGGCATCTCAAAGCTGAAGTAGCTATCAGGCTCAGAGTACAATGTATCCAGCGATTCCGCACTGTAGTACAAAGATGCATTGTCTAGGATGTTTTCAAACTGTGAGCTGTACAGATCAGTGGAGACGTCAGAATGCTTCTGCCCAAGAAAATCTTTGTATCCTCCTGTGGCTGCTTCCCCCTTCTCCACCATCCTGAAAAATTAACCAGAAACAGCTCATTTCATCTCGGGGGCAAAGTTCAGACTTTGGGCAACCCTTCTCACCTTCCACCTTTCTGAGCAGAAAGGTCAACACAGCTTTGTGCAAGAGAGGGCACTCCAGGCAAAATACTGGTTTCTCCTTGCACCGCCTTTCTTTATGACTGGCATCATCTCCCTTTCTGGGGACATAGAAAGAAACAATTTTTTGGGTAAAAGAGGAGGGCTGGGAGACAGCCTAATATTGTCTAACAGATAGCATCAGCTGCATATGTGCAAAGGAGAAAAAGCACAATGTGTAAGATCTATCCCAGCACTAGTGCCATGCCAGAGGCTGCATGTGGAGATGTGTATCCAGGTGGAGCCTCTGCCCCGAAGGATAATTCCGAAGCTCTGCAGTCCTAGGACTGCAGTCTTCAGCAAAAAGCTGAAGGAAATTACTCCAAAATGCAAAGGAAAGCACATGCAATTAAAAATATGGAGCATGGGGAACCAGATTTGAAGGAGGAAGACTCAGCCCGCTTCCTGATGCACAGGGAAGGTTATACCATCTCCCTGAAGAGTTTTCTTCTCTGCTGCACCAAATACTGTGGGGCTCCTCAACATGCCAGAGGTTAGAGTAGCCAGCCCAAGTAATCCCACGCACTAGCCAAAGCAAAACTCCACAGATCCAGAGGTGCAGAGGCAGAAGAGCCTCCCTTGTAGACATCTTGTAGTCTCAGCACAAAATACCTTGCCAGGTCAGAGTGGGCATGGTTTGCTCAGAGCGCACCAGAGGAACCCTTTGTTTTGTCAGAGATGGGCATCAGGAAAGAAGAGCAAGCAAATCAGGATGCAAAGCAGCACATCATTCTTGCAATATGTACTGCTAAAATTATATAAACACAGACAGACAGATAGATAGATAATATAGAAAGCACATACAGTAGCATTTATCCTCTTATGATGTACATGGCCCCGGATAGAATGTTTTTATTATTTGACCTTTCAGAGGTTCTTGCACAAACTCTGAATAAAACCAGAAAATCTGTTCAGGTGCATGTGGCCATGCCTGCATGCCAACTGTGTTTAATTACATGACGTGTTCAAATTCCAGCTACAGCTACTACAGATGCTTCATCACACCGATATTACTGTGCAAACAGCAAGACTTCTGATCTTTACATTTCAAAACCTGAGATGGACTGCAAACTTCAGTAAGGTGGTGTGGAATGGCTTCAGAACCAGCTTCAAGCACCAGCCAACCACCAGCTGTGAACCACTACTGTAAAAACCACACCACAAGGAGCAGACAAATATTTGCTGCTTCTCATTAGCTCCCAAACAGGTAGGCACAAGCCACATGCCTAGACAAGAGAACCCCCACCTGACCCCTGCTCCCCTCTTAGCACCAGCTCACCTGCCTAGGCCTCTTGCAAGCACAGCCACCTCCTCCTCACCACTGTTCTTTCTGTCCTTCACAGAAACTTCATCCTTCCCACTTTCATCGAGCAGTGCTAGAGGAGCGGCTCCAGAGGCAGCAGGTCCCTGCCTTGGGTCTTCACAGGCCTCACTCCACGCACTGTCTGGTGAGGAAAGCAAGCCTGGAGAGACCATTGGTGACACAGGGTGGCTGGGTGTTTTGGGGAATGCCTTCCTCTCCTCAGACACAGAGTCCAGCAGTGAGTGCTTCTTCCTTCTCTGTGCCTCAGCTTTTTGCAGCCATAAGATCTCCACACCTTGAAATTCTACATGTTTACTCACAACTGCCTCTTTAGCAAGCCTTCTCTCGGGACTTGTTTGCATTTTGCCTTGACTGTACTCTGATAACTCCTCAAAACGTGTCCCCCTCTCCACTCTGCTGACTGCTTCCAGGTTTGTCACAGATGGTTTGTGACAGCTTGGTTCCTGAGCTGCGTGGACCTCCTCTGCTTTATTACTTATGGCTTGTGAGGATTTGGACTGCTTTTCTCCAGCCCATATTGAAGCCAGATCTTTCTCTATGATCGAATGCTTTTTTTCCTCAGCTGTTCGTTCAGATGGAAGAAGCATGTCTGAGAGTTTTTCTTGGCCTGCTGGAACTGGTTCTCTGGCTGCCTGCACATTTTGGCTGCCAGTAACACTCTTTTTTTCCATTTGCGTCTCTGAATCGAGAGAAGTATTTGCTCTTTCTTGCACCTTTGTTGCTTCTAGCCGTCGAGAGATTTTCATCATCTCTGGCAGATTACCCGCAGGTTGCAAACCTTCTTCTGGGGTGTGCAGCTGTGCTGCCCCTGCATCAGGCCTCAAATTATCGTCAGGATCTGCACACGGAGGAACAGGCCTGACACGGTCCCGTCTTTCTGGACTGCGTGTTACAGGCTCGGCCTGGCACGTCGATGGAGCTGTTGGCGCCTGTCTGCTCGACTCTACAGTGCCGTACTCTGGAAATTCATTGATGATGGTATGAGGAGGCAAACTGCTGCTTCCACGGCCACTACCTGCAAAGAAAAAAGAAACACGCCCTGGATTTATCTACCACAAGCACAAAGCAAAAAAAGCCTGATCTCCCTCCCCAGCTCACTCCTAACAGAGTAGCAACGCTCTCCCCTGCAGGGCAAAAACTGTTGAGTTTAACTCACTTCTGCACTCTTTCACACTGCAGTTATCCAGAGCTGGTCCTTTTACATAGGAGTTTTTGGGCAGCCCTACTTTGGGAGCGTGCACTACAGAGGGAGGAATGCCAGAAATGTCTGCTACACTTCAGAAAAGGTCCCAGTGGCCCATGAACAGTCTGAGGCCACAGGCCAGGCGCACAGGCCTAAGAAAGCAAAGATTCAGATGTCTGACATCCATCTACAGCATGCACCATACATGATGGTTTTACTTTGAAGAGACACCACACATGATGGTTTTACATTTTGTTAGGTAATTTGCAATTGTAAAGGTGAAACACTGGGAAGATAATCAGCCACACCCCTAATGTTCTACAGCCTCGACAAAACTGATTAGCTAAATTACAAAGAAATTAATGAGCAATTCGACTTTCTGCCAGCACTACCCTCTTCCTTTGTTGACAACAAACAACCCAGGTAGCTGAAGGTTATGTTGCAGTGATAGATGGAGACCAAGCAATTCACTTTTTCTACTGCAGCAAATACACCGCTGCAGAAAAACCTTGCTACCCCTCCCTTCCTTCTGCTGCTTTTCCAACTGATGTACACAAAGCAGGAGCAACAATGGATGGTCCCATTTTCCAAGCACCAAGCACCCAGTGGCTCCCATTGTTGTGAGGCAACAGAGAACCATCTGTTCGGAGGGACCTCAGGGATCACATGACAGATATCTGGCCACCTTATATCACAGCCCGAGGAGAAACTGACCTTTTGGGGGGAAAAAGCCCCTAAAACAACAACAAAAAAGCCAACCATCAACAACTGCATGTTTAGGGGAAAAAAAAAAAAAAAAAAAGCTGGCCTGGAGAATAAAGGTGTTTTAAATCAAACTGCAGGGTCGCCAGACCCAAACACCTACTCTGAGAAGCATCAGGGATGACAGCTCTGAAACCAGACACCAACTTGCATTTGAATGGTTTGGTCCCAAGGTGCATCTCTAGGTGCTGCACTGCAAACTGAACCCCACCTCTGCTCTAAGCAGGCTGGCCACGGTCTCTTTCTGAGGCAGAAGCCCTGAAGCTGTGGTTAATGACAGGCTGAGTTCAAGGTGAAAGACAGATAATCTAACACAAGTTCAGAACCACATTAATGCTGCTACCTATGTGCTAGTGGGTTGTTAAGGTAAGCAGCTGACACCTGCCAGTATATCCCAGTATATCCAGCCACAACGTAAATACCACACACTGGGTGTGGTGCAGGATCAAAGCGACTTGGACCCTGCCAAGTCTCAGAATCTTCCCCCGTGGGTTCTCCAAACATCTCCATGCCATTGACTTAATCATTATATGATAAAAATTCAGCTTCATCCAGATGACTTGGTTGATGCTGAGGACAATGACTGTGTTGATGTGAAATGTAACAGAAACATAATGATTTCGATAATTGTAGTTAGTAAGTATGAAGAGGTAAAGCTGTGAATAATGATTAGAACTGTGGCAAGAAAGGATGTGCTTAATAAAGTGTAGAAACTCTGGCAAGAGAAGAATGTGTTTAGTAAAGCATAGAGAACAGGCAGTTTGTAAAACAGTCTCCTACTTATCTCAAGAATGTACTGGGGATTAGTAACAAGATGAGTGGTGGAGGACAACATAAATCAGTTAAGATAGGAAATGACCATGAGACACATTACTTAGAGGAATGTGTTGTAACTAGCAGAATTCTATCAGGCAAGCATGAACCAGGCTGTCTCTGTTTGAAAATGCATGTAAGCTTTGTAAGATAATGATTTTATAACCTTGAAGCAATCCTGTCTTTGAAAAGTATATAAGCTATGGTGAAATGCTCTAACTTCGGGACTCTGATTTAGGACGCTAGTCCACAGGTCCCCAGGCCCTCAATAAAGCACCGCATAAAACGACTTCAGTTGTTTTGTGTTTTCTTCGGATCGGGCAGCAACTGGACAAAGCAGGGACATTTTCTTTGCTGCAAGGTCCCAGGAAGCTGTAAGGAGCAAGGATGCCCTGTCCACAATTGCATCACCAGCCCACCTTCATGGCAAGGTTTCCAACACACAGGGGTGAGTGCTCCCACAGCACTTGTCCTCAGTGTCTGAAGCAGCAGACAGTTAGTCCCCTTTGCACACAACTTAGCCACACAGTGCTTGGGTGCATCTCAAGCCCATACTTTTCATGGCACGGGCACTATGTTGCCACTGTGGGACGCTTCCACCAGGGCAGACACATACGACAGTCTGTGCCTGTGGTTACAACGTCCCTACACCTGCACCAGAACAACCCCAAGCAAGTAACCCCAAGCTTCTTTCTCATCCCACAACCCTGGTCTGCTCTAATGCAGAAATTTTAGTGCTTGCTGCTCTCCCAGCATGGTCTAGAGGTGGGATTTCTTAGGAGAGGACTGATAGGGAGTCTGTTAGGTAAGCCTATAGATGCTTACATAAACCCTTCTTGGTGGACACATCCCACAGCAATGCTCAGTGTGTGCCTTCAGCACTGTGGGACAACACTTGGTCAGGCCACTGCCTGGGCCACACTCTGGCTGCACTGCCTGAAGAAAGGCAATACATAGCGCCCCAAGAGCTGGGACCCGCCGTGCCTCACTCCAACCCACACATCCCGCCTTGTTGGAAGGAAGCCCAGAGCCTCAGCCCCTGGCCTCCTGTGGGGCTGGGAGGCAGCCAACGTGCACTGGAGGCCAAGCCCTAACAAGGCACCGCACACAGATCCTGCCAAGGGGCCAGGCTCATCTCTGCTAATTGCTATCTTAGCTTCTGAACCAACACGAGGGAAACAGAGCGGGCCTTATTTCCCGTGGTGAATGCTAAATGCTATGCTATGCATCCCCATCTGCCACCAACAGCCACTGCTGATGGTGGAAAGAAATCCTGAGCAAGTTTCTGATTTACTTCTCCTCCTGAACTCCATACTCTGGCGAGCCCATCAGACTCCAGAAAAGGTACACATACAGAGCACACACCCGCACACACAGGCACAGAGGGATGTCCAAGGGGAGGGAGAGTGCTTACAGGTACTCCCCTCTGCCACACCTGCAAGCTGTGTCCCATCTAGGCAAGAGAATAGCGCTATCACAGCAGAAATCACTCTAAAGTGATCACTTTTCTTAAAGTGAGATGTCAGCAGCCCTCCTCTGGACAGACTGCTGCTGCTTCCGCTGCCACATGCAAGCACAAGTCAGTGGGATTCTTGCCTTCATGCAGGAATATTGCCTAATTCTCTGTCTGATTGGAAAAAAAATCATATATGATATCAAAGCAGTGTTCTGTTGCCATTACATTAGGTACCACCATGCACATGACTGCCAAGGTCTCTATTCTATGAGGTAGACCACAAACAATTCACCCCTCTCTCCCAAAATTGCAAAGCCTTTCCCTTTCCTCAAAGAGCTATTTCAGGTACAAGAGCTTAGGGGAGCTTGAGCTCTTTAAGGGAAACTCCTCCCTTATTCCCATCCACCACCACAGCATCATGTCTTGCTGCAGCTACTGGCATATCCTGTCCAACCCCATCCCCCAATATGACTGCATTACAAACAAGGCTAGAAAGACAACAACAAAATTTAAGGACTGCACCGAAGATGCGCAGGGAAAAAAAATACCCATCACCAAACAAACAAAGAAAGGACACACACTTTCAGGTAACACAAATTTCTACTTTGCATTGAAGGTGGCTTCTTTCAACAAATGAAAAAAAAAGAAAGGAAAAAAAAAAAAGAAAGTATAGGGAAAAAGCTAAAATAGAAAGGGGGTGAGTGACTAGAAAACTGAGACCGGGCAAATATAACCTAACAGCATTTGGCAGCCTTTCTGATGACTAGACGTTGAAAGAATTAATGACTTAAATCAGGCATAGATATGATATTTCGTAAATAATCATTCCATGTCAAGCAAGCTTGTCTACAGCATAATAAAAGGAAATTCTAAGAAGCAAAACACAAGTTAAAAGCATAGACAGACATTTTGTTTACAGGTACATTTTTAAAAAGAATGGTGTGCGTGTCTCTCTCTATACAGTATATATATATATTATATAGCTCAAGAAATTAGATATATTTGCTTGAACAGTCTCCTTACTCACAGAGGTTACTGTAGCTCCAGCAGTTACCCATTGGTCAAAGAAATAAAATGCACAGATCATCAGTTTATCTATAGCGATACCAGCTAATTCAATTGCTGCTGTTCTAGTCAACTGGAATCAAAATAGTTTCAAATTTCCTGGCAGCTGCTGCCCTGCACTGCACACAATGATGTAAATGGATGCTTTCTGAGTATTATGAAACTGATGGGGGAACTGCAGTCTCATTCAGTCTATCGCAGGAGCTAAGGAGTCCACCTTGGCAGCTTGCAGGGGGAAAAAAATTTCCTCCAGCAAGGCTGCCTGACGGCATGCCAGGGATACATCTGTGCTTAGCTGTCATTTTTGTAACGGCGTCCGTAAGGGGAGAATTGGGCAGAATGGCGATGCTGAGAGTCATGTGCTGGTTTCAGAATGCAGGATGCTTTATGGCATTTCAGCATTAATGAGCTGGAAGCGTTCACTAAGCAGCCCAGTCATCCTGCATTTTATTTCTCTGCAGCTTCTTGCACCGATCACAAGTAGCACGTGGGTGAGCTTGCATGCAGCATCGTATCAGTTACGCTTTTCCTGGTATTTCATGCCACTATTTGTAAAAGGCAAATTAGGGCAAGTAAAAAACAACGTATGCATTAAGATGAAACAAATCTCTAGGTGACAGAGCGTAATGAACAAATTACAGGATTTATGGTATTGTATCACTACTGCAGCCTGCCAAAGAGGAGGGTTACATGACCTCCTTGTCCTGAACTGCATCATGTTACAACTTCTGTGGTCACTAAAACTATTCCAATTGATAAAGCAGCCTGCTCCTGCTGAGATGGAGTAGCTGTCTCCTATAAAAGGGGAGGGATGCTGCACAGCCTCTGGCAGCCTTCTGCAGCAGCCCTTTTTCCAAATGATGTCATTCTCCATGCTGCGATAGATCCTGCCTGGCCAGCGTAGCCAAAGCCAGAGGATTAACATAATGCAAACACGGGGCTTTTGTAACTGGACTGCAAACATCCACACTGGTCTGGGTGCAGAATTCTCTGCAGCTTGCAGACACTCCAGGCTTTTGGGCAAATTGATTGCTCCAAAAAGGAGAAGCAGAGCCAGGTCTTCATCCTGTCAAAAGTTACAGCAACCTTATGTATGGTGGAAATGGGGAAGCTGAGTGAAAGAGAGAGGGAAACAGAGGGAAGAGGCTGGGGAGAGTTGTCTAGAAATAAATCCTGGTGAAATGCCTCTGTGCCTGAGCAAACACACAGGGAAGGTAGAGGGGAGTAGAGGCATGGCAGGGCCCATGCAGAAAAACTGACCATCTTGGCTGAGATCCCTCACCCCAAAAAGAGACAACCAGAGGGACTCCCTGCTGTGGTCACTGGGAGGTTTGGCACTGAGCATGCACAGGCTGTATGCTCTTTGCAGTCTCCATGCTTGAACAGCCAGACAGTGGTGTGACAGCCAGTGGCTCAGGGTTACCCAGAAATTAAACTAATTGGTTCAGGGAAAGAAATAATCCTCCTGCAAGCAACGGGGGCAGTGTGTTGCACAGGAAATCATACACCCACATCTTGCTGCACACTGGAAGAGATTCTCAAAAAAGTCCTGCTCACCACTGCTCTTGCGTAGTTCCCTAAATTCTGGGGCTTTTGGGCTACCCAAGGCTGTGCTAGATTAACCTTTAGTCTGCCATAGGACAACCATGCCCATACTAGGTAAATCTGTCACGAATCTCTCTGCTAGCCAAGTCCCAGTGCTGGAGTTTGGTAGTGATGTGATGCCCAAGTAGTCACTGGTTTGGAAAACAGAGTGAGAAAAGCCTCTAGGATAAGAATGTAAATCCTGTGCATTTAGAAAGCAATGACCATTTAGAAAGCGTGTAATATACATGGGTCACTTTGTGACTCTGAGTGTTTGTGTCGATTTTTTTTACAACTGCACAAGTTCTAACCCTATTCCTGATAGAAAGCTTTATGCGAGCAATGCTGTGACTTGGCTGCATACTTTTCCCCACGGATTTTAACTCATTCCCAGTGATAAAGAGGGTTTGGGACCACTTGCATAACCCCAACTGCAGTGAATTAAGTGTCCTCCAACAAGCCCCGTATCTTTCCCCTGGTTGCAAGAAGGATGGCACCTTGCAGCAGTCATTCACAGGCCTACAGCAAGCTCAAAACAGGACAAAGTCCAAAACTAACATGCAGCACGTGCTGAGAGGATTTAGTGTGAAGGATTATCCACTACAAATTGCTGTATGGGCCACAGATGGTCAGTGAGATAGCTCAGTCCTAAGAGTCATTACCCTGGAAAGCAAAATGGTAGAGTGGAACAGCTGCTAGCATGTGCAGGAACAGGAGGGAATACAAAGGGAGTATCTGGACTCCTTATCCTGACATAAAAGTGCAAGTGGTTCTTAAAATATTTAATGCACTTTTCTTCTTTGAAGTCCCACACTCTGGAGTGATATGGCTGTGAGACTCCCAAGTTACGATTTAAGACTTATGTTTGGAGAAGTCTGAACCCAAAATGTAAACAACAGATCCAAAAAGAATCTGAAATTTATTATTTTTCTGCTGCTGTGATTTAAAAAGGAAGCAGCTAACAGGTGATTTTCTAAGCACAGACACACACAGTAATTAGCAAGAATTACTTCACCTGAAGAACAAACTTCTGAAGCAGTGACAACTCAAAAATGCTTTGAGACTTTCAGCATCTACAAAGACTTTACAGCCTCTCTAAATTCACTTGTAATTAATTTTTTATATTTAAAATACTGTATTTTTAAAAAAATCCTCTCAAAACCCTTGGAAAGTTGCTTTGAGCAAGCAAAAAATGGCTTTAAAAATCATTTACTCCTAAACACAGATCTCAGAAACTCTGAATTTTTGTAGATCCAGAAACCAGGCACACCTGCAGAAAAGGATGTCCTTTACTACATTTCAGGGCTTGGGACCAATTAACCAAGCTAAGAGTAGTCTTGCTAGGTAATTCTTAAAACACCCTAGGGCATTGATCTCAAGTTATGCACCCAGCTAAAGCAAAAATAGGACACAGAGGGACATGTGTGTCTCCCAGGCTCCAGGTATTTGTTGCTAAAGGTGCAGCTGGACATTGCATAGTAACTTTTCAGCAGGCTCTCACAGTGAATGAGACTCCCTTCCTCAGGAAACTGGACAGAGTTAAATAAACAACACAGGGATCTAAGGCAGAAGGTACTTGTTAAAGCAGTGAACTGTGAACAGGAAAAATACATCCCATACTCGGTGTTACACTTTTTCAGTGCAACATCAGGCCAGAACTTCATTTACTCACATAATTTTATTTAAATGCCTTCTCCATGTGCATTATCAGCAGCAAGTTAACATGCATCATTTCCTTCAGAAAGCTTCAGAAATGAAGCAGGGCTACAGCACAATAGAGGGTTTGTGTTGGTGTGCTGCAGATCTCACCAGATGATGGGGTGAGGCCAAGGAGAGGAGAGGAGGCTGTGGTGGTGACACGTAAAAATGCAGCTGTGCCTCACTGTACCTGCCTATAACAAGCCAAGTCAGCTGGATGAGCCTCTCCTGTTGTGCCCACTGATCTGGATGCCCCATTTTCTGTCTGCCTGAAGGAAGAGGACAACCTGACTGCCTCCAGGAAACTGCTGCTGAGTCCTGCCAGCTTCGGCCGAATTCAGTCTGTGCCACATGTGCTCAGAGCATCTGATGTGGCCAGACACTGACAGACTGCCAGCATCACCAGGTCCCCAAATATTTGCGTGCTCACGTCAGCACAGCTCTCAGCTTTGGCCAACGGAGCACAGACAGGGAAACATTTACTGCCTTAACTCTGGCATTTCCTAACTTCTGAGTGCTTAATTCTGCACCTTTAAAAAACAATAAATAAACAGCCCATGTTTTAACGATTATTTGTACTAAGGCCTTGGCCTTCAAACAACTCTGTTGTTTAGAAAGTCAAGGATGTGGTAATCTCCTCCCTACAGCTGTAGGTTATGATAACTTAAACTATCCAGCTTTCAAGGGGAAGTCACAAGACATACAGTTTCCTCCTGTGGAGCAAGGGACTTAGCATGATGTCTTGTGCCCCCTTAAGTTTTCCTCTCCCCTGGACTGGAAACCCAGACATCCATCACACCACACCTGACAGCTCCAGAGCATGCCTCAGCTTCTCCCAGCCCCAGGAAGCGGGACTCAGAAATTCAAGGCAGGCAGCAAGACAGCTCCACTTCACACAGCCAAGATGCGGAGCACGATGCACCTTGTCCTCCTGCACCAACATTTATTTTTCCATATGCACAATTCTCTACTGACAGCACTGTCAGAGCTTGCTGCTCTTCCGAGCATCCAGAATGACCTGTTTTACCCCATGCTGGAGTGAAGGAGGAGCACTGAGTGAACATGCCAGCGCCAAGGAAGTAATCACTTCCTACAATCCACAAACTTAAGTGGAAAAGTACCTTCTAACACATTACCTCTGGAGACTTAGATTTAAGAAGTTAACCTTCCTTTTGCATCACTGCCTGTAGTGGCGTGGCGCGGGTGGCTCAATGCTGCTCCCTTCCCACAAGCATCTCCGAGAGGAGGGTGCTCCGGCAGGAACCACACACACACACACACACACACACACACGCTGCAGGTGGTTATAGATGTGACGGAGGCAGGAGGAGCCTTTGTGTGGAAGTCCAGCAGCAGTTTATTTCATCTACACAGTGAATGGGTCCAGGGACAAAGACAGGGGGAAGTGGAGGGTCTGGGGTTAAATGCGGGTATGGAAGGGGCGGAGCCAAGCAGCAGGGAGCAATAGACGGAGTGGGTAGGCGGGAAGTTAACTTCAAGGGGCTAATCGGGGAACAGCTGGGGTTGACAAACAGGGGTACAAACCAACGGGGGTGTACGGAACAAAGAACTCTCTAGAAACTAACCATACATAGTAAACCAGGGGTGTTACGGCCAATGGGCCAACAACCAATGGGTGTATAGAACACAAAGAACTTGCTAGAGATTAAACTTATATGGATAACAGGGGGTGTGGAACCAGAGAAGACTGACATTTATGATAGGAGTCTATGTCAGTCAATAGGAGAGGCCAACGCCTAGGGGTGCCCTTCCAGGGCTTAGCCCCCCAAGACCCCTCAGCAGGCCCACCGGCCTCGACAACTGCCAATCAGCAATGCCAAACATCAGCACTATTTATGAGAAATCTGTTGATCACAGGGTATGATTTAAAAAGCCCTGCAGGTCTTCTGTATGTCAGAAAATGCAGTGGAACACTAGAAACAACAACAGAAAAGCTGATAAAGTCAAGTATGCACAACTGGATGTTGGAATTTCAGTTACAGGGGAGAGGGGTTACCACAGTTCTGAGCTTTATGTATTCCAGCCTTGTGTGTGCTCCTGGGGTAAACACTGCAGGACATCTGATGTGCCAATCCTTTGCCATAATTAAGCAAAATTAACGCGAAAATCAGACAGTCCTCCAACTCTCACAAAATGCAGTTTTGCACTTTTTAAGGAAAGCAGAGCTGCAGAGGAAGATACTAGACCAGGGAGCCCAGACTTTCAGGATTGCCTGGAGATGGAAAGAACAAAAGATGAAAATATGGCAATGGTGGTGCCTCAAAATGGAAAGCAACAGGGTTGGAGCACTGGGCAAGACTACGTCAGAGTCTGGGCTATCATGAGAACAATGTAAAAATGGGTGCCTGTGGTCTAATGGCAGTTCATGCAGTGAGGATCAGGAAGGTGCCACTTCCATGCAATGAGAGGAGGATGCAGCAGAGCTGGACATGTGTGCCTTAAAGTAACAGAGCAAACAAGCAAGGCCAAAGATTAAGGACAAACTAGTATGTCAGTGATGCTCATTTTACACAAAGATACTGGGATAATTTTCTTAAAGCTCTTTAAATCAGCAGCATAGAACCCTGAAAATGCTTTCCTTTTACAAAATATCAGCCATTGTGTTCCTCCTTTGCTCTTGAAACAAGTCCTAGAAATTCTAAAGCAAAAGCAATCATTTCTATGATTGCGGTTCAGGGATGGGTATGTTGCATGGGTCAAAGTATGTGTTTGATCTTCTTTCACGTGTCAGATCTGGCACTGACCCCTTTCAAAGGTGATTCAGCACATATTGCCAGGAGAAAACAAGCCCTTTTTTTTAGAACTGTTCTTTCGGCATTATTTTTGGGGGGTTTGTTACTCAGTTTTTGCTGGCTTGAGCTTGCTAAGCACAAAGATGAGCACAAAAACTAGCGTGAGACAATCCGTGGCAGCATGTGTCTGGGACCATCTCTTTTGGCAGAAGCAAGCTGTTAAATGAGCTCAGTTGCCTCATGACACCTCACTGAACACAAAACAGCAAGTGCAGGCTTTCCAAAAAGCTATTTATTTCACCAGGAATTCAAAACCAAGCTCTTTCCAGCAGCTGTTGGGAAAGACCAGATTTGCATAGCAACACAAGCAGTATTTGTCCAGGGCCTTTTTGTGAAGGATGGGATTAAACCTCTGGTACACAGGAGGGATGAAAGCTTTCTCCTCTCAGAAGCATCAGAGAAAAGACTATTTATTAATCTTGAGAAGCTATTTTCTTCCTAACAATGGTCTTGGATTTATTTTCTCATATAACAAGAATTATAGGGTATTGGGCCTTCTTGTTTACTTAAGGAATTACTTTGTAGTATCCTCAACTTTTTTCCCCAAGGAAGCGCTTTTAAGACTAAGTCATGTGGCCATGATGTCTTTTTTTCATTTTGGTATTTAAATGTATTAACGGCAAGTCATAAAAATCAGGCCTGTAGCACAGCCAAGCCTAAAGAAAAGTCTGCTCAATGGAGACCACTGTTTCCACGGCTGTTTCCAGAGGAGGAATGTATGTTTCAACATACAACAAGCGGTCTTTTATGTCAGTGAGTCTGAGAAGAGGTCTTGTCCAACCCAGCTAAATGCAGTTTCTAAAAAACATTTTCTTTTGCTGGAAGGCAGAAGGCTGGGGTTTCACCAAGGAAGGTGGCCAGGCTGTGCAGGGCCACGTGGACACGGGTGGTGCATCCTCCCCGCTCCCATACTGGGAGGGGTCTGCAGGGATATGTGTGGTCTCAAAGCCTTTCACAACACGAGGGTCCCAGGGGCTTGGACTTGCTTCTGCTCTGAGTAATGCATCCAGGGCAGGAGGATGGGCAGTGGACAAGAGAGAAAAGGACTGAGACAAGAGGCATCATGCATTAAAGACAGGAGCACATTAAGGCATCAGTGATCACAAATATCCCAGACAAAACCAGACTGAAGATAGCAAAGGAGAGAAAATGTTTTACATGTGACAGCTTTATTAGCATTTGAATATCATTGACAAATCACCTCTTCTAATGCCATCTAACTTTTTATTTGCTCCCCTCTCCCCTGAAAATGACCAGCAGCTTCAACCTGGAAGGTAAAATTCAGCACTGGAGCTTATTAACAAAAGCTGCCATCTCCCACCTGGGTAAACAGAAATGTTTGCCAGTCATCCCCAATTATTGTTCCTTCTTTGTGAACTGGCTTGTCTGATGCAAGTGTTTTAGTACTCAATCAATACATGTATATCCTCAGCAGCATCAGCAGGTCTGCAGTAAGATGGCTGGGGCCAAAAGGGAAAGGATAAATCAGAAGGCAGTAGTAATTAAGCAGTTCAGCAGCTTCCATGCTATGTTTCATTTCTGAGGCCAGCCATGGCATGGGTCAGCTGCTTTAGGTTAAACAAATTAAAGTTCAGCTTAACTGTCCACAGTGACAAGTTGTTCTCTTGATCAAGTTCAAACAGCAGCATTTCTCCTGGCCCTGCCCCATCACTCATTTGCTTGAAATATTTCATGCTTTAACCCCTAAAACGTATGTTTTCTTTCTTTTAAAGGAAACTTCAGAAAGTAGCATGTTTATTTGGATTTTTGGTGTTTTCTCCCTCCCCATCTAACACAGAGAAGAACAGAAAGACTTCCAAGCATAGCTGCTTCCCTCAAAAGCATATGTCGTGACATATTTGACACATCAAATTTAAAAAAAACATTATTTGGTGCGCAAAAGCCCTGAGTTTGTACTACTGTCCCTTGTCCTCATTTATCTCCAGTTAATAAGCAGTTAAAACCTACTTGCTTGAAGAAAAAACTAGAAGGGCAAAACCACTCTCATTTATCCACAGTAGTCAAACATCTTGGAAGAGAAGGAGCAGAAGAAGGAGGATGCATTTGTCTGTGACAGCATGAAGCCAGTCTGGGTAGGCACAATGTCACCCAGCTTCCGGGTACAATTCACAAACATTATACGTTAACCACTGTTAAATATTCACAAACCTTCCTGTGAGGGTCCCTTGAAATCACTCCCATTTTGCTAATTGTTAGCCCCTAATGGTAGTTTCTCATTGTAGTGGTTTCACACTCACCTGCTCGCCTGCTCACACCAGGCGAGAGTGCAGTGTAGTGGTTTCATGAGAATAAGGATTAAGAGAAATGCAAAACAGGCCTAAACTTCAAAGATAAAAATAGTTTATTAACAGAACAAAAAAACG
>VZTR01031432.1:163590-177995 GCA_013400775.1 Chaetops frenatus | reverse complement strand
CTGAATCCATCCGGTACACTTAAAAGGTTAATTCCCTTTCTCAGTTCAACTGGAACTTCATGCATTCCACAGAGTGGGGGAAGAGCTGCGGGAAAACCAAAGCAGCAGCCGTAGCTGCAATCCCGGTAGCTACAGGCTGATCTCTCTCTCCCATTGGGGGGGGGGAGGGGGGGAACCTGCCGCAGCCCCAGCACGGCCCCCAGGCCCTGAGGCCCAGAGCGGCCGGCCGGGCACGCGGTGTTACCTTCCCTGCGAACGGAAGTCAAAGAGGGCTTCTAACTTCCCGCTCTTAAAAATGTAAGCTTCGCAAAGATGCCCCCAATGCTCAAGTGGCCACACGAAGTGTCCATCTCAAAACCAGCCAATCTGTGGGCCCTCCACCCCCGCCGGAAACCGTGCCCTGGCGGAAGTAGAAAAACAAAAAACCCCCCCAGGAAGGAGAAAAAAGTTGTTGTCCTTTAAACCACAACACTCAGTTATAAAGAAACAGGAGGAGATCCAGAAACAAGGCAAGAAGGAGACCAAGAAACAAGGCCAGAAACAGCACAGGAAAACTACAGCGAGTTAGGCACATAAGTCAATATATCTGGCTTACCCTTTGCCACCCTTTATTTTAGAGCTCAGTACTTAGCTTGGAATACCCATCATATTTGATAATTGTTTTGGCTGGTAATTACAATAGATTCACTTGGATTTATTAGACACAGCATACTTTATTCAATACCAATCTCTGGATTTGTACCAATGCCCCTGACAGTGCTCTCACACTGTGTCTTTCCAAGCAAGAAATGAGGTCATCATGATTCATGTGCACATTTTGTGACAAATTGGAAAAGTTTTTCAAATTCCTAAATTAGGTCC
The DNA here is from genome assembly GCA_013400775.1 of Chaetops frenatus. Taxonomy (NCBI): domain Eukaryota; kingdom Metazoa; phylum Chordata; class Aves; order Passeriformes; family Picathartidae; genus Chaetops; species Chaetops frenatus. Next base: position 177,134 of record VZTR01031432.1, on the reverse strand, counting down.
TTTTGGTTTGGGGTTTTTTTCCCCTTTTTGGAAATTTGGATTTTTTTCCACTTTGCAATTAGGATTCCCCAAGTGGAAGACCAAACTTCATAAAATCCAGGAGGAAGCTGTTTACTCACTATCCAAACTCCAGTTTTGCTTTTGTTACTCTTTTATTATTATTATTATTATTCTTTTTTTGCCTTTTCTTACTAAAGTTGAGGAGCCTACACAGTTTGTTTCTGAATGAAATGCTGCCCTTTTCTGGCAAGAAGGGAGACTTCTTTAATTAAGTGACATTTCAAAAAGTTTGCAATTAGAAGGGATCAAGGTACAAAGAGAACAGCCTGAGGAGATGCTTTTGCAAAGAGGGCAGGGCTTGTTGATAATTTTGATGAGGCAAGAGGAATAGCTACAATAACTACATTTATTTTCTTCTAAGCTTGGGCTTTGAAAAGGTAGAAAATGCCCTGTATTTACAAGAAGACAATGGGAACAAGACACATCCTTAGGCATAACATTAGATATTGCACCTGGACTTCTTGAATTACTGAGTAGAGAGGGCAGAGCAGTTTATGTACCACCTGAAGTATCTAAATTAAAATCTTACCTACCTGTATCTGCAGAAAGACCACCAAGGGCATTTATGGAAGGACCTCCAGGCAGAAATGGCCATGTTTCAGCCTGTGCAATTGCAGAACTCGTGGCTGAACAACTCCACTGCAGGAAGTGCAGGGAGTCCCTCCACCAATGTGTCTCCAGCACATGAGTCCCTGCTGTCACATCATGGTGGCTCACATGAGCCAGAAAGAAAGGTGGGGGTATAAGACAGGGAACCACTGTCATTTTCTGGGGCCAAACCAGCAGGATCCTTTGGTCTGGTACTTGCAAAGGGCAGCATAGCACAGTGAGTGAGCACTTATGGGGTCATTAAAGGAGCAGCTTCTGCAAAACTTTCCTGAGTGACTTAAAAGATTTTTTCTTTTCTGCACACAATAGTAATAAATAGCACTTACCCATTCCTGAAGGTTTCTCTTCTTCCAAGCCAAACAGAAATTCATACTTGGCCTTAGCAACATTCTGGGCATGAGCTGATACATCATTATCCCACATAAGTGCTTCTGCCTAGAGTCAAAATAAACAAAGCTTATCTACCTTTTAGTGAAAAAACATCAGAAGAAACATGAAATCCCTTCGGGTACACTGTCAGGTAGCATTTTTAAAGTATTCATTTCACTCTGTCACCACCAAGATCATCCAGAATAGACATGGGCCAACTCAGAACGCTTTTGAAGAGCTCACCTCTCTGTCATTGAACCCAAGAATTTCAGTATTAAGACCAAAGATCTAACAGAGATGTTAGAGGACCCAACCACTCACTTCTGTAGCCAGCTTACCCACTGAAAGGCCAGCAGCAATAGCCAACTATCTCAATAATACCAGTTAGGGTCAAAAATATCTAGGGAATAGCATCAGAAATAGCAAATATGAGTATGTATCTCATAAAACTGGGAAAACCATCAGTGAGGCAGGCTGTTTCTTTGAAAAGAGAGTGGGGTAGAGAAGGTGAAGAGCAAGGACTACAACAAGGATGATTTTAAAAGGGAAGATGGATAAGATATGCAAACGTGTAGGAGTACTGTCTAAGGGTCCCTGTTGGGCAGCCCATGCATGAACACCACTGTCTAGGTCAGGCCAACTTGGTTTTACAACCATACCACACAAGTCAAACCTGCTTATCTGGCCAGGAGGCAGGGAGTGGGCACAGGGTGGTGAGCCCAGTGAGCAGGGGAACACCTGGAGGGGTGGATGGATGAACAGATGGATTGAGCAACCCATTCTACCCAGGCCTGGTGCCACCAGCACCTTCCCACTGCTCCCTTCTCGTAAGATACACTTTGACAGAGTAAAGGTCCAGTTTCTCAGAAGAGAGAAAGGCTACAGGACTAAGATCAAAATACAGGTAGGGACAAAACAATCTGTAAGATAAAATACACACCAGCAATAAACTGTAGTGCAAAAGCTATCTAGAGTCAGCATTAAGTTTCTTCCCAGCTGGGCAAGATGCAGCCCATAATTCTTCTGTTTGAAGTGACAGATAAAATAAATCACTAACTCAATAAATTCTTCAGTAAATTTTATATTCATATGAGGCAGTCAGTTGTTGTGGCATAACAAGTCATGGCATGGTTCACATTGGTGAAAGCATTCTGCCCCTCAGGACAACAATAACTTTTATGCATTTCTATCGAATACCTCAGGATAAGCATCAGCTACAAACAGAAATTCAAAGTACAAGGGACACATAATTCACAGGAACACACAGTCACAGCTCTTTAATCAGAGATGGATGGAATCACAAATCCATACATTCCTCCTACGCCATCTGTCCAACAATTACATTTTCTTCCAAGAGCATATTGACAAATAGCTATCTTGCCCCATGCCCTAGAACGGTTTTGCTCCAGGTTCTCCTGGCCTTTTATATCCATTTCTTCTCCTACCTTTCTGCACTGTGCCAGTTCTGCAAGATGTAGTCCAACACCACTCTGCCCTAAGTAGACAGCAGATCTTAGACAGGGATGTTGAACTAATTTATTTACCATTCACTAGTCCAACCACTCAGCACTAGGGTTTCCAGTACTTTGATGGATGCACTAACACCAGCCTACTCAGTCCTTTCGTAAAGATGTGATGGAACAGATAAAGGTCTTTCTAGCAAAAAGATGACTATTACAAGCATGACAAAATGAGCTTGGAAGAAACCTCCATGTCTGTCCTGCCTTTACAGGGCTGCATTTATGCACTAGCAGGAAGGGAGGCAGGGAGGGCTAGAAGCCAGAACACACAGGAGAAGGCTCTTTGCAACAGCTTAGACAGGAATAGCTTACAGAGCCAGACAAAAATTCAGCCTACTCAGATGGATGTGAAGGGATGGGACGGCTAACAACTAGCTGGTGCCAAATCCCACTGACAGATAAATGAAATGGAAAATAAAATGAACAGAACAGTCTAGTTCCTGAGCAGTAAGGAATTTCTGATCTATACCCCTCTGGGACACAGCTTCTCCATCCCTCAGCCTTGCTCTTTGAGATTTCACGGACATCTGCTGCATTGAGCATCCCTGCCACCAAACACATATTCCAGGGATCTTGATTTGCCTGTACCTTACTGTAAAGCAAAGAAGACAATGCCAGCTCACAGCAACTTCTGCATCATCCAGTACAGGCACAAAGTAAATTGTCAAATTAATGGAGTTTCAGTGTATAGGGCATCATTTATCAGAGTTAGATGCCTAACAGAGGCTGCAAGATCTTAGTCTTTGTATCTGAAAAGGGTAACTTGATTTTTAGAAGTGCTCAACACTACTGATGAGAATTACAGATACTGGCTTTTGTATGGGAACAGCTGTATTTAACATCTATTTAGGTTGTCAGAGCACTAAAAGGATGTATGAAGCAAGTCCTGATCCACGCTTCAGGGTAAGTTCATCATATTTCATCCAAACAAGAAATATTAAAAAATGAAGCAAGAGCAGGAAAGAATGAGGATGCTCTGAGGTCAGAGCTAGTTTTTAAAACTATTGTTTTACCAATGTCCAAATCAAGAGACAACATGTGCTCTCGTTTCCTTCTTTCGATCTACCACTCACCCAAGCCTTGCAGAAGTCAAAATGCCCAGAAACCAGGAGCCCAGATATGGGCTGGACAAATATTCATGATGCTTTCAAGCTGCATTAGCAAAGATTAAATACGAGCAAGACTGAAAGGGATATAAAACTCCTGCTTAAGCCTTCTCTATCAGCTCAAGGGCAAAGAAATCTGCATCCAGGTCAGCTCATTTCATAATTGCTTCCCTCAGAGGGCTTTAACCACCACCTTTGATAAATCTCGTCTTTGTCACTGCTGGATAGGGTGACGCTTAGAGCACCAATCCCCTTAAATCAGCCCAGCTGTACATACATTACTCATGAGCAATATACATATTATTTTTCAGTCCAGTGATGCTCTGGGCAGAGAGGCAGCGAGCTCCTACCCATTTGTGCATCACTCTTGCAGTGCTTTCTGCTTGTTTGAACATGTTTGATCAAGTCTACTTCTCTAGGTCACAGCTCTTGGTCAGGAATTAGGAAGGCTGCATTTGCCTCTCACGGACTTTTAGATAACATTTATGAGGCTGCCATGGCAATCCTCACCCCTCAGACCTCCTGCCAAGACACTGGACCAGTTTCTACTGACCTCACACAAGACACTGGCATCGGTCAACAGAGGTCCCTCCTTGCTGGCCTTCTGTTTCATGCTTAGGGAGCAGAGATTGTTTAGAATAAGCCCGTGGTGCTCATGGTGGTTTCAGGCCAGCACAGGAAGTGAAGCTGCTGAGTCCGTGTCTCAGCACTGAAGTGAACAGCAGCAGGATGCTAAGACTACAGGGTTCCTGCTACACCAGCAGGAGCTGACAAGGACAGATAAGTCAGCCCCACACGAAGTGCACACACACACACTGCCTTTGCTCTGCTCTGCTGTCTGGATGTGCAAATGGAGCAGCGGGTCAGTATCTGCAAGGAGAAACTGTTCCCACAATTCATCCTTGAGAGGTGTCTTTAGCTCCTGGTGAGAACTGGGTGCTGCCTTTCCTGAAGCACAGTTTCTCTCTCTGGATGAATCTCACTTCAACTCATAAGCTCCTCTCAAACTACCCTCCGAAAATCCCAGTGCTTTTTAGATAGGTATAGTGAGTCGTAAAAAGCTGAAGAAAATGCTTCTCCTTTCTCCACAGAAGAAAAGCACCAAAGCCTCTTTTGACTTTCACTGAGGTTCTAGTTGGGACCTTTTTTTGGGACAAAGTGGTTTTGTCTTGGGGACACCTTTTTCTTTTCCTGCTCTCCTGGGTTGAACATTTCCTCCCAACTTGTCTCAAACAGAGACACATACCTACATATCAAAGAGCTTTAACCAAAGAATATCAAACTCTTGCTATCTCACCACCATTTTCAGCTGAGCTGACAGGAGAGCTGGGCTCTGTCTCAGTGGAAGGGGATAATATTGTCCACAGCTGCTGTGACAAGGAATGGGTCAGTCTGAGCACAAGGAACCAGTGTGAACCCAAGCCTCCTGAAGCATTCACACTTAAGGTCATACTTTTTCTTTGAAAATGTCTAATAAGGAGGAAGTATTCAAAGGAGCAGATAATTAGACAGCAAATTCCAGTCTGGAATTTTTCAGACTCCCTGAGAGGACAGATGGTGTTAAGACAGACTCACTCTGTTGGGAAGGATGAAAGTATGACAAGAAAGCCTCACGGATATGTATGCTTAGCAGAAAGATTTTCAAATGTAGATTCTGAAGAAGGAATAGAGATGGAAGCAAGGTTTGATATAGAATAAAGGAATTGCTGAGCCAGTCTTAATGGATAACCAAGGAGGCAAAGGGTATGTTAGTTAGAAGGGGTTTTTATGACTTAGAACAAAGGATAAACCCACCTCAAACAAGAAGATGTTTTTACCAAGCAGAAAGATAGCACAGGCAAACAAGTCAGCAAATGTTGTAAGTAGAAAAAAGGTCTCAGAATTTTCCACTGCAAGGAAACTGAAAAACAACTTCTAGCTTAAACTGTAATGTACTAACTTTTAGTGATTGGAGAATACTAACATGAATATGGTAATTATAGTAGTTGTGATAGGCTACAGATAAAAGTTAAGGTATAGATTGGTTCTACTGTGTTAAGATGCTCAGCAAAGAAAAGTATATAATGTATTGTAACCAAAACCAAAGGGTCTCCAGGCCTGCCTGCAGCTGGAGCTGACAGCTGTAGGCACAGGCTCTGTTGCCCACGACCCTGAACATCTCAGACTGAATAAACTGCATTTTGAAGAGCCGCCTGGAGTCCCACATGTCTCATTCAGGCTCTTACATCACTCCTTGTAGGAGACCTGGGAAAAGAGTGCTTGAGGAAAACCAGAACAGGGTGGTGCTCAAGCATGAGTCTTCAGGGAGCAAGAGCTAGCCAAAATTCTGTACAGCAAGAGACCACTCATGCTAAGGGGAAGGGACCCAAGGACCATTCACAAAGAACTGTTAGCTGGGACAGAGAGATGCAAGTGTCCTCAGGCATGTCTCCACAGCTAAGCCATACCTTGAGGAAGCCTCAGTTCTACGTGCTTTCGCACGCACACAGCTCTGTTTCCCAGAGCTTCCTGCCCTTCCCCTCAGCCACACCACCACTGGATGTCAGCTCCCTGACACCAGGCAACAACCCCTACACTGGCAGCTCCTGGAAGTTTCGTTGAGGCTACTGGGGAAACGCTGCACTATTGCAAGAAAGCAGAAAAAAGCCTTGAAGAAGGCCTGTAAATCACAGTCTACTATGGACAACTTCACAGCCACACCTGGACCATTTCTAATCCCAGGCTGTGCTTGTTTCTCCAACATCTCTAGCAGCAAAAAACCTCAACTGCCTGTCAGCAGCCTATCAAATACTCTGATACAGTGAGTTTATGCTCTCAGCAGGAATGACGAACAGAAGGTTCCCACAGATTTTAAAACCTTCTCCAGCAAGTTGCGATGTCATGGGCAAGCCTTTACAGAATCCTGCACTGAAAGCTCTGCCTCTGTTGACACATCATCCCTGCGTGGCCATGAGCTTAGCAAGCTTCACTGCTTTTGACAGGTCATACCAATTGTTCTGAAAAGACTGTGCCAGTTGAGCTTGTCTTAAATCACTTTCCTAAGTAACAGGATTAAATGCAAAAAGCCGGCATTAAAATAAACTTGCTAACTTGGTGAAACCTAGCGCACTGACATCACAGGAAGAGTGCAGGTGCTTAAAGACCACTAGCAAGGGTAGTAGAGTTTAATTCCATGTCACCTCATCCACCATACTTGTGTTTTCCTCATGCCTCCCCACACTAAAAAACATGTTTGCAAGTCTTGAATTAAAGCATTAGTAAATAGATTAAAATTCAAAAGAACAGGAGTTTTGCATGGCTAAATCTCAGCTGGAGCTGCTAAAACTTAATGCTAGCCAAGATTTTGAAAGTGAAGAAATCTCAGCCTGGGTTTTAAACTAATTCCTAACTATCAGGAGTTGCAGGGAGATGTACAGAAAGCCAGAAGGTGGGGAGGAAAGAATGGGCTTGTGTGAGAGCACTGCCTACAGCTGTTTTCAGCAAGGAAGCTGGGGTTTTGGAGAGGTATAACAAAGTCATGTAAGACTTTTCAGCTACAAGGAAGCAACTGAGAGATGTGGCAGAGGTGCTTGAAGTGATAAGAGGTCTGAAAAAGCAAAGAACAGTCAGTAATTCAGCACCTTTTTTTTTAATGCAACAGCCAGAGGACACCAAAAGAAGGTATTGGGAGTCAGCACCACACCACAGAGGACATGGTTCCTCATATACAGTTTGTAGTCATAACCACCAGCCTCCTTGCAAAGCAATATCACAGAAACCAAGATACTGAGGAACCTGACTAGGAGGGTGAACAAGCTCAAGGGGATACAAATCCCCAACAATATAGAAATCACATCCTTCTCATGAAGCTGTATCTACGCTGAACTCTTCTTGGGCATCTGCTGAGCTCCATGACCACATATGTGCTCCTAGACTACAGTGGCCTTGAATCCAAACCAGTGCAGTGAGTCACTATGACCTGCTCACCAGGCTTCAGCATGGCCGTGGACTGGAGAGACCTCAGGCTCGGTACCATCCAGCCAGCTCCTCTTGAATCCTCACCACAACACACTCCACAGTTTACCCCAGGGATTCACCAAAAGGCACCAGAGCACTGCAGGCTCCCTATGCCATTATTCCCAGCACTACAGGATTCGTTTCCTATGAGCAAGGAAGCAGTCAGGCTGGAGACAGCAAAACTGAAAAGGTGCAGATACTATCAAAGCTGCTCTCCCTGTGCAAAGGCAAACTTCACAGAAGTTCAGCATCTAAAGAGAGGCTCAGTTCAGAAATTAAGCAAGACTTGCTGCTTATAAAAAAACCTCTGAACAGTGACAAAAACACTCAAATTAATGCCTTAGCAGCAGTATCAAGCAGGTAAAATTTGTTTCCAGTCTGGTCGCCTTGTTTTAGACCTGCACCTGAGTTTTTCTCCCCTTAAAGAAATGTTTGCTTTGTTGTTTGGTTGAAGTTGTTAGGAAGCAGTCAGCTGGTGTACAGAATTAAATGCTTTTATTATGCAAAGGCTGACCCTGTCTGAGCTGTAACTGCAAGGCTGTGAACAGCGTATTAATTCAAAGTGTATGATTACACTTTACCATTAAAGGTCACTCAGCATTTTGTGTTTGCCAAGTCAGTGATTTTTTGATGCATGCTGTATGGACCTTTGGATATCTACGCATTATTTCTAAGGTATGTGCAAGAATCAAAACAAGCTCTCTGAGAAGAAGGCTTTAGCTCACTGCCTAAACCACCGTGTTCTTAGACATAACACACAGAGATAATGAAAAACACCTAAAACTTTTATAGAGCCACAATGCAAGTATTTTTTCCCAAATTATGTCAAAGAGCATTGGGGCGGAGGTGCCATTTAAGAAAAAATGTGCAAAGACAGCGTCTTTTACCCAAAGAATTCAGTGATGCATGTAGTAGACATCTTGCATTTACTGTTTTTGTGCAATCTGTTCCAGTATATTTAGCAAACTGAAAGACTGCTTCTCTTCAGCAGGTAGTGTGCTCCCACCCTCTTTAGGCATCTCAGATGGCAGAACAATGTTTAGACAGGCTACAGGTCTGCTCCACATGGGTTTCTACTCCATGGAAGTATGAAATTTGAATATGCCTAAATGCCTTATGAACCTACCAGAAGTTAGTTCTCTATCTTTTAGCAACTAAATTCTTTCCAAAACCCTAGTCAACATCAGCTGCCCCTTGAAGATTTACAGATGGCATCCTCTGCCATGTGCTGTACATTCCAGTGTTTAGTTAGTCCACCTAAATATACACTGCTTTTATGGATGGAAGGACAGGGTATTGGGAGACCTCATCTTCATTTTTCAAATACTATAAACATAGTTTAAGATAGCATCCCCAAGTGATTAAAATATTCCATTTCAGTGAATGGTTTAAAAAACCCAAAAAACAAACCAACAAACAAAAAAAGCCACTCTACACAAGCGCCACTGGAAGAATTTACATTTGCAAAGTGTAAAAACCTGCATTTTCTCTGTGGCAAGTGCAGACTGTAGAACTACAACACAGCAACAGACTATGCAAAAAGGGATATGTATCTCCCACTGAGACACTGCTTATTGATTCTGCATGATTATTTCATATCACATATTTAAATAATTTTACAGCTTTCACCTTAGCAGTTTTTCCTGAGCCTTACCTAGATTTAACAAGTTTTTTGGAACAGAAATTTGACTGAAGTTTGATCTCAGCCATCTTATCTCTGCCACAAACTGAGGCAGAAGAGAGAAAACATATCAACAAATTTCTCCTGATGCACAGGCACTGGGGGACTGAAAACATTGTTGCAAGACCATTTGCTTGCAAAGAAAGTGCACCATAAGGACTGCAGCATCATCAAGCTGCTGTGGCCCCACAAGCAGTCAGGAGCCAACAGGCAGCATCAGCTGTGGCAGGAAGGCAGATGACATCAGAGATGCTACGTATCCCCCCACAACACTGGCCAGCTGGCACTTCTGTCCCACTGGTAAGGAAGTTAATACCTCTTCTTTTTTCCTCATTAAGTCACAGCAAGTCCACAGACAAGACAGCTGACAGCAACCAGAACCTGCTGGTACGAGAATTTGTTTCCTCTTGAGAACAGAGCTTCCCTGGCAAGCATTCTTCTGTTTTCACTGACATGCGGACATATCCCAGGCCTAAGTGCATTTTGCCATCACGCTTGGCATTCATTCAGCCTGGGAGATGCAGTTATTACTCAAATGACACTTCCCATTTGAAAACTGTTGTAAAAAAATAATGAATACACTTTAAGCCACCTCTTCCACTGTGTCATTTCATGCCAAGAAGAGAAAGCAAGCCCCATTCACTGCTTCTGCAAAAAGGGAGGCTTGTATTATGTAATCTGTGCCATTTAGGTTGTTTCCTTACTGCTCACAAACCACTGCATCAGTTTCAAGATGAGGGCCTCTTTTCAGTCATGGAATCATAGAATATGCTGAGTTGGAAGGGACCCATCATGATCATCAAGTGCAGCTCCTGGTCCTGTGCAAGACAGTCCTTTCATCAGGCAGTGAAAAATTTGCTGTGGCTATGACATGATGTTCTCGGCAAGTGTGGCAGTCACCAGTGTGTTTCTGCCCTGGCAGGCCATCCTCAGAAGCCAGTTCGAGCCTGGTTTCCTCTGGCTTAGCCCAGCAGTTGCAACACGGAAAATCTTTTTGTGCAGTTAGCACAGGAGCCACAGCAAATGCCATGCACTTCCCACAGCCATCGCTGGTGGCTGAGGTACTCAGTGGAGGTGGAAATGCAGCGCTCACGCTCTGATGGTCAGCTTGATCTCTGACGGACAGCCTGATCCAGTGCCCAAACAGGTTTTTTAACTTACAGCATCCAGGAAGTACAGTCAATTCAGGATCCATTCAAGCTTCAAGAGCTAGATAATACCAGAGCTCCTCTGACTCCTGATTCAACCCTGTAGCAACCAAGCCCGCACCCAGAGGGCTAGCTCTCACCCCACCCTGCTTTTAAGCACCATCCACAACCTGCCTTGCTCATGTCTGTAATGCAGAGAATAAATGTTTGGATGCATTAGCATCATAGGAGTCTGTGGTCTCAAAGAGAAGCTGGCAAAACAGCAAGAAGTATCTCAGAGCAAGGAGGAGGTGCACTCAGAGAAAGTATCCGGAAACATACTGCAGAAGGAGACTTCAAACAGTGCCATTCCTGAGAAGATTGGGAACACTTCCATCCGGAATGAAAGTGTCAAGCAAGACACTTTGAGCTGGTCTCAAACAGCTTTTTCACCTGAGAGAAGAAAATTATTTCTAACACACCCCCACCCCCCAATTTCACATCATTACAAACAGGAAAATAAGGACTGAAATAGTTGTTGTGATCATGGGTTTGGAGGGCATGAATCCATTTAGAAAGACCTTCAAAATTTTGAGACACAAATTGCACAAGACCTGAATTTGTTTATCTGCAGACCCACTTTGCTATATGGGAACTGTCCAGGAAAGCTCCCTATCACACACTGCCCTTCTCAGCCAAACTTCCAGAGGGAAGGATCCACACAATTTTACAACCCACCAGGATGCAGCAAACCACCCAGGTCACAGAGCAGGTCTGGGTGGGACAGGCAGATCAAGAAATCCCTGCTCCACCAGAAGCCAGCTCTCCATGAAGGACCATTTGCAAGGAAATGGTCCCTCAAGAACACGTGCCTGCTGAGCCCAGGAACACTGCTCCCACCTTTTCGGGGTGAGCTCAGCAAGACTCACACCAACACAGCTCTAACAGCTGCTGCCTGGGGATCCTCAGCACTTGCAAGGCAGAGCTGATCTGGAAGTAGGATACTCTGACTGCCCCCATCTTTGAGTTTTGGCAGCAGTTCACAGGTTTGCTGAGCCTCAGGTGAAGAACAAGCAGCTTGGCAGATGGCTCCCCAGTACCCTGAGGACCCACCCACCTAATCTTACTCGGCAGACACTACCCCATCCTTCCCTTTCTTGGGCTCCCTTCACTGGGCCACTACATGTGCCACCTCTAAATTACCTTTAAATCAGCACCCAGCAGTACCCCAGCCTCTTGCTCTCTCTCAAGACCCCTGCAAGCAAACAGAGGTTCTCCAAAGAGAAACACATGCCTCGGAGAAACACATGCCTAAGAAAAATCACTCCAGCTCTCAGGTCTGCCAGCCCGTCCCTCCATGAAGCAGGGATGGCTTCAAGCAATCAGCTACTGTGGATGCACAAAGACAGTTTATCAGACATGGCCAAAGCACCCTTACTTTGCACTGGAGGCCTTGTATGGCATACAACTTGTGCTGCCTCAATGCTGAATCTTCCAGCACTTGTGTCACAACACACCCATGGAGACGAGCCTGAAGAGATGCCTCATGGCACTCCTACAGAGAGCCTGCCCCTTCAGCTCACAGGAATCAAACCCCAAACCATCTCTCATACCAAAGCTGCAAAATCAATTGGCAGACTTCCCTGGTACGATGGGCAAGAACAGAAAGGACCATGTTGGTGGGGAGGCAGGGAGGGGAAGTACTCTGAACAACATCCATGTCTTTCAGTTATGCAACTTGACAACAGTAAAGAAGGATTTGCTGAAAAAAAAAAAAAAGATGCTAGAATGTTCATGAAGATCCTCACTGCTCTTTTCCTTCTCACTTAGATGGCACAGAGATCAAATTGAAAATAGTAAATAAAGGAATCCACTTAAGCACAAATAGCACAAGAAAACCACTTTCACACAGGTCTGTTGTGCAAGAATTTTCTGTGTGGATTAGGAAGTCCTAATTTGTTTTTTCAAGTTTTGAAAACAGCAGCATGTAAGTTTCTTGGAAGTTTTTTTAACATCACCACTTCTACAAAGGATGTTCTTATACTCCCCAACGAACCAAGGCTGTAATTGAATGGGAGCATTTTTACAGGGTCTCCTATATGATTAACCTCACCTCTCTCCCATCAAAAGCATGCCCCAAAACAATTCTCTCTCTGTGTAAATCAACAGAGCTAGGACAGATTCACTGAGAACCTTAAACTGGTTACATTTGCTAAAACACATCAACTAAGGATATGACTGATGAAAAAGCATTTGGAACAAAAAGAGGCTTCTTTCTACTAGCTAAACCAGAAAGGCTTGGATGACTCTCAGCAGTCTATTACAGCTGCTTCAAACACTGGGTGTGCAACCTCCAGTTTCATTACAAATACTGCATTTGACTTTCTCTCTGTGTTAATGGCCCTATGCACAGATAGAATTAAAGTGTGGCTGAAGCTACAAAACTAATTGTACTTGCACTTGCCTATTACACACCCAAATCACTGCAGTAACATATAAATGTGGCTTTGCCTGACAATATACTACCCGGATGCTGTGGGAGCCAGGTAATTTCTGTTTACAGCATGGAAATACTCATCTGTAGGGGAGTTAGCAACTTCAGTGGGTTATGTCCAAACTTATTACAACTGTATGTTTATGTTCCCATTGGGAAGTGTAGCCCCAGTTCCCAGGAGCAAGGATGAAGATAGCACCTCAATTGCACAGGAGCATGCTTGTGTAGTTTAATATTCTACAGTTTTACACTTCTGGTGAAATAATCTCAACCCCACTCTTACCCTGAAAATGGTTACTACTCAGCCAAAGGCTGACTTTTCTGACAACGTTTTTTTTCTTTCAAGAATTCGACTAGGTTAAGAGAGTTTGTCAGTGCAGGAACAGCGCTGATGTGTTACACAGACAAGTTACTTGGAGACACAGGCAAAGCGAACTGCACGATATGCAGGCTGGGGGTCCCAGCCGTGAGTGCAGCTTCCCTGGTGCAGCTGGTGTCTCTCGGGACCTAGCAGTTATGAGCACTGTGCGCACAGACGTGGGCTCCGAGCTTTTTCCCCCAGGGCACTGTGAAAAGGATTTA
>VZTR01031432.1:141001-163250 GCA_013400775.1 Chaetops frenatus | reverse complement strand
ATTTCAGGATTAGCAAAGCAATAGAGTGAAAAGCACAAGCCGGACCGCGTACCCGCAGCAGCGGCGCTGGGCAGGAACACGTCCAAAGCCCGCGGGAGCTGGGACATACCGTACTCTGCTCCTAAATCCCCTCAGTGCTGCTTGCAGTTGTTGGGGGAGAAAAAAAAAGAAAACGAGAGGAAAAAAAAAGCAGAAGCCTTTTCCAGCCCTGGGGCTTTCCCTCGCGGTCCGACTTCAAAAAGCAGAAGAGCGCAGATGTCTTCGGAGTAACCCCATCTGAACACTCGAAACTGATTTTCCACTTTAGTGTTTTTCAGAGTTAGCTGGAAGCTCTCTTCCATCGTCAGGTTTTAGAGCACTCAGCCACATCATTAGAATTTCTCTAACTAGGACCTCTGAGCCTTGTTTTTTCAAGTAAAAGTGGGGTTTCCCTGTCAAAAGCTGTGTTTTAGAAAATACCCCCAAATCTCATCCCAGTTAGAGGAGTTAACTGCACAAGTAGCTGGCAGACTGCATAAAGAAGGATGTCAATTTCTGTAAGTTCAGTATATCTGTGTTTTGTTCAGCGGCAGCTGAAAACTTTTTTGGTTTTATCCACTTTTATCAAAATTGAGTATAGGCTTTCTGGAACAGTCTCTGAGGTCCAGGAGTCACTGAACACACTGTATGTTTGCTTCATCCCCAGCATGGATAATAAAAGCTGTGTGTTAGGTGGTAGGCAAGACTGTTCTCTAAAGCTGGGCTCTTCTGAAAGGCTTTGGACAGTGCTGGTGGTAGAAGTGCATCACCATGAAGTCACTGACCTAAGTGTACCATACCCAGAGAGCTGCACCTCTGTGGCTGAGGAGACAGCCTAGCCCTGCCTTGTACCTCACTGGCCTCACAGCTCAGTGCCAGAGCCACCCTCCCTGCTAGCACTGGTCGATCTCAGCCTTTCTTCAGCCCCGTGGGGAAAAAAGTCCATTTCCAGCAGGATAAAACTATGTTCAGGCAAAACGCTTGAAGCACTCTGACCTGAAGCTTTCCCTGTTTGGCAGTAAGACAGGGGTAGCAGCACCATCTCTGGGCTCTTCCTTGTCTGAGGGCTCCCTCCAGCTCCCTTCCCATGCTCTTCCCAATAGGTCTGTGACATGCAGAGTTCACACTGCTTCTCCTAGCCTGAACCAACTATTCCTCACCACTTTCACCTCCACATTTACCCAAAGAGTCGTGCTCCTGCTTTACACCCACATCACCCAGCAGCAGACTGCTCCGCCCCTGTCACCTGGGTGCCTGTGATGTACACTGTATTTCAGAAGGCATTTTGCTCTTTTCCTACAACCTCCCCTCTCCCCATCCCAAGCCTCTCGCCTGCTCCCCAGCACCATCCATCCCAGAAGCAGCACAGGATCTGCCCCCTGCCCTGCTCAGCAGCACTCCAATCCTGTCGTTTCTGTCCTCTGGGAACAGTTGGGTGAAAACATGTCTTTCCATCCCCTGAAACAGCTGGCACATGTCCCGAAGAGGTCCCTACGATGCAGCTCCTCTGTGCCCATCATCTGTGGCTGAACTGTGCCGGCAGGGCTGGGTGAGAGATGTGCTGAAGGGCTTCACTACTTTCCCCCAGCCACAGCTGTGATGTCAAACATATTTTGGCCCCACCAGGGTTTTTGTGCCATCTGTCAGACACCCTGGGGACCCTGGGAGCTGGTGTGGGGGCACAGGCTGCAGATTCCCCATCTGTGCCACATCTGAGATGGCTAATGCAGCGGAAAAAGAAACCACCCAGCGCCTGGGTCTCTGAGGAGTGGTTGCACTCTGCCTGCCTCTTCCCTGAGAGGCTGAGGTCATGCGACTGCAGGCCAGGAGGCAGCTGGGAGCAAAAGCAGGCCTGGAGTGGGGGGCTGGTGATGTTGCTTGCAAGGCACATCCCCCTGCCTTGGGCACCTGGGTGGCTGATGCAGCCAATGCACTCCATTTTGGAGCTTTGCTCCCTGTATTTTTGT
This sequence comes from Chaetops frenatus, assembly GCA_013400775.1. Lineage (NCBI taxonomy): Eukaryota > Metazoa > Chordata > Aves > Passeriformes > Picathartidae > Chaetops > Chaetops frenatus. Next base: position 161,265 of record VZTR01031432.1, on the reverse strand, counting down.
TGAGAAAAAATTGACCTCTTCTCTCTGATCCAGGCATCTGCTCTGAGTCACCCGGACATCTAGGCTGCCAGAAATATGCTCTGTGCCAAAGGACTGGGAAAGGAGACCATTTGCCAGGCTGGGGCAGGATGGTCCTGCAAGCTTCTGCTATGTGGTCATCTAGCTGTTGGTTAACTTCACTGCAAAGGAGGGTGATGGGAGTCCTGAAATTGGCACAAACTGGTGTTCCTTACACCACCGATCATTGTTTTCTGCAGAAGGGCCATATTAAATCCTAAAACATTTCTGTGAATGGGCAATCAGCAGAGAAATGTGGTGGGGTTAGTGCATTTATGAAGGAAATCTGTATCTTCTGTCCCATCACTTGATATAAATTTTCAGATAGTTACATTAAAAAAAATAATAGTCTCAAAAAGCTGACACAAAACTTGGCAGCTTGCTAAGTAGTTATGAGCTACATATCACAGTTAGAGAGCACTCTTAATTGCCTAAGAATTTAGTTTTGGGCATACAGCATGTACTTTTACACAACCCAAATGGAAATAAAAAAAAACCAAAAACCAAAAAACAAACAAACAAACAAACAAAAACAAACAACCAAACCCTCCCAAAAAAAATCACACAGGCATTTAGCCTGTGTGAAGATGGCAAACAGTCAAGTCCAGCCTGTGCAGTGACTAAGCTGCTCCGAATTCCCCAGCCGTGGGCAGTGATGGGGAGCAGGCAACCAATACTGGGCAGGTGAGGTGCCTGTGCATGGGTGCTGGGCTGAGGCTGAGCAAGGCACAGGAAATGGGAGACAATCTCAGAAGCTGGTGGCAAACAGTCTTGAGTAGAAAACAGGGGGTCAATAAACAGGCAAATGGGTAAGACAGGCAGTGTCAAGGACTGCCAAGGTGTGCTTGTCAAGCAAGCCCACACTTAACCACCAGAGTGGGAGCAGGGCAGCAAACCAAACCTGTTTTTCTGAGTATAACACATGGGTCAAACCTGCTTCTGGTCGCAACACAGGGGTCATATAGTGCTTTCTCTCATCAGCAGGGCAGCACCTAGGTGCATGCATGGATTGAGCACTGCTGTGTCAGTGCCTGTTCCATCCAGATGGCACCGGTCTCTTCCCACCACTTTCTGTGACAAACTTAATTGTCTGGGTCAAAAATTCACAGCTGAAAATACTCTATCTCACTATACCACCCCATAACGAAAACAAAAATATAAGAAGGAAAAATAAAAAAGGAGCCTATTAATATCAGTGTTCTGCAAAGAGTAACCAATGCATAAACTCTATAATTTTTTGTCAACAAAGTTGCTGTCTTGCTCATTATTCTCTTACAGGGAAGTAGTACAGGAAATTCTCTTCCAAATAATCTTTCCTTATTCAAAAGGCAGAAAACCACAAGTAAGCAATCATCCAGGTACTCACCAGAAAATTTCTCAGGACACTGCATTTCAAATCAAAGAGATTCTCTTTTGTCTTGAGGGAGAAGAAGGCTAGCAAGATAAAAAAGTAATATTTAAAAAGCCTAACCAGAAACACCACTATCTACACATGGAACAACTGAGTTAATAATTTACTGGATTTTCCTCTGTGTGTGTGGATTTTCTTGACACAGCTGGGAAAACATTTTTTTTTTTTTCAGTTTTACTCAGAAAAACATAGTCACTGTCACAATCATTTTTTTCTGAATAAAGGGTGGAAAAGAAGCTGTAACAGCAGAAGGGGAACAGCAAAAGTAAGGTGCAGATTAAGAAGAACTGCGCATGTGTAAAGATGGTAACCTTCCTATCATTTCTTTTAAAGAGTCAGGTATAAATCATTATAGTAAAGCCCAGGGTGACAGCTACAGCATGGAATGGGCCAGTGAACACACTGGCTGGTTAGCCAGCTTCACTGTGAGAAGGTGCATGCTGGAAGCCACAGTAGTATCACCATTCTTCACTTGGCTTTTTCCTCACAGGTTGTCAGGTTTGTTTGGCCTCATCCTCAGAGCTCCTGGAAATTTCCCTTTTATGGAGTAACAAAGTCTTGTCCTGCTCTTTCACTCATGGACAATTCCCTAGAGTCTTGATACAGCCAGGAAACAATCCAGAGATTTCGCGTCACTCCCTCTTCCATCTGACATGTTCATTGGGAGGAAAGGAAATGACCAAAATTCCCAGCCCAGGGAGTCCTGTAACTGGCCAGAATTAGACCATTTGATGGGAAATCTCAAACATTTGTTATTCTATCCATCAGAGTGTGGGGATCTCCAATTTTATATTTATTTCCAAAACTGGTGACTTCACAGAACCAGTACCTCCCCTGCTGAGTGAGTCTTTAGAAATCTCCTTATTAGCCCAAGTCAAACTGAAGAACACAGAAAATCCTGCTGAATATCCCTGCTTTGGAAGGTTCTTGGTTACCTAATGGGTCTCTGCTGTCACCTCCTCTCTTAATCTTAACCCTTATTCTTTCCCATATCTAGCAAAGCCGTCATTTTGGCCCTCTCTTTAGGTAGGGCTGCAGGGTCCTGAAATCAGCCCATCTGTAGTGGGTAAAACCTTCTGAGCTGGCTGCCATCCCTTCCCCAACCAACAGCCACAGGTCTTGGATTTTTGTGTGGAACTGATGAGCCCACAGCGGGGCTCATCAGGTCACTAAATCTTTTCTTTGCCAAATCCCTCCAAAAGTGGCAGCCCAATGCAGCAATCATGGTGTAATCAGGGCCCCTACTAACAGTTTGCCAGAGGGAAGACCATGAGGAAGGGTTCCAGCCAGACTGATGTTGGCTATGTTCTTCCCAAAAGTTCCAAAAGTTCTTCCCATGTTCATCTCCAAAAGTGACAAAGAAATAGCCAGTTGTTCCTGAGCTACCAAGCCCCACCAAGTCCTGTCCCGCTGCTCCCCAGCATTAAGGGTACAACCTAACTGTTAGGAAAATATATCTACAATACACCAGAGGTTTATGTCAAAAAGAAGACAGAGGAGTCCTTCTACTCTATTCAAATAAAGTGACAGCATTTCCTCTGGGATCTCTCAGATTTTTGGAGGACACAGCCTCAGTTTTATCCTTATTTCCTGGCCACATTTTCCCTTTCTCTTTCCCCATTGGCTGAGGTATTTGAGAGGCACAGACTTCCTGGAATGCCTAATACCTAAGATTCGCTTCTAATGTATAACCACCCCCCTTAACTTTTTTTCTTTTAATTCCTGGAATTCAAGGTTCTTCCTATTGTTTCCTTCATCTCTCAATATACAATTTCATTTTTCAGTAGACTTACAGTTTATTTGTAAAGACAAACCTCTTTCATTCCATTCATCAAGCAGTGTAATTCTTCCCATGTTTCTTTTGTCTCTCGGTGTTAGTTTCATCTACCAGCAGACCCAGTTTTTTTGTAAAGACAAGTCCCTCATTCCTTTCATAACCTTCTCTCTGGATGGGGGAAGCCCTCCATCCTGCTCCTGACAGGCAAGCGAGAGGCCAGGTCTAGGAATTCAGGATACTCCAGCAAGGGGAACACCAACAATGGAGGCAGGGAAAAGGAAATTTCAGCCAGTTCCCAGGAGCTCGGTGTTGTTTCTCTGTCTGGATCTTTGCCACATTAGATCATTAGATGGAGGTTTGTAGGGATCAAATCATCAAGACTCTTTCCCTTCCCCCAACTTGTCACATAAAGGGTAAAGAACAGAATCAGGTTTTAGTTTCTTTGCATTGTCATCCATATGGCAAAGATAGATTTGGCCTTGGGAGATTATGAGGGAAGGGTTCTTTCACTGTGTCATGGTTTAAGCTCAGATGGAAATTAAGCACCATGCAGCTGCTCACTCAGCCTCCTCCCCTCTCCTCCCTTACCGCTGTGGAGTGGGGAGGAGAATCACAGAAAAGCGTGTATGTTGAGATAAGAACAGTTTAACAGTGAAAATAAAGTAAAATGAAATAATAACGGTAAATATTAACAATGATAATAAAAAAGAAACAAGCGATGCACAACGCAGTTGCTCACCACCCACAGACTGAGCCAGACCCCCCCTTCCTGAAACCAGATCATCCGCCCTTCCAGGTAACTCCCCCAAGTTGTTATCCCTAGCATGACGTTCTGTGTGTGGGACGGCCCTTTGGTCACTTCGGGTCACCTGTCCCGGCCACGCTCCCTCCCACNTTCTTTGCATTGTCATCCATATGGCAAAGATAGATTTGGCCTTGGGAGATTATGAGGGAAGGGTTCTTTCACTGTGTCATGGTTTAAGCTCAGATGGAAATTAAGCACCATGCAGCTGCTCACTCAGCCTCCTCCCCTCTCCTCCCTTACCGCTGTGGAGTGGGGAGGAGAATCACAGAAAAGCGTGTATGTTGAGATAAGAACAGTTTAACAGTGAAAATAAAGTAAAATGAAATAATAACGGTAAATATTAACAATGATAATAAAAAAGAAACAAGCGATGCACAACGCAGTTGCTCACCACCCACAGACTGAGCCAGACCCCCCCTTCCTGAAACCAGATCATCCGCCCTTCCAGGTAACTCCCCCAAGTTGTTATCCCTAGCATGACGTTCTGTGTGTGGGACGGCCCTTTGGTCACTTCGGGTCACCTGTCCCGGCCACGCTCCCTCCCACTTTCGTTTGCACACCGCCTCCCCGGCAGAGCATGAGACAAGGGGAAAAATAGTCTTTGACTTAGGATAACCACAACTTGGCAGAGTACCAAACCAACAGCATTCTTATTCCAAATCAAAACAGAGCCCTGTAACAGCTACTGAGAAGAAATTAACTCTGCCCTAGCTTAACAAGGACACAATGTGTTGTACTACTGAGCACCATACCAGAATCATCAGCCCCACAAGTCGGTCTGGCATGCACATCTCCTCAGCTCTTTCCCAGAGGATACAATGCCCAGCAGAAAGGCAAGGGAATCATAGTAAGGAAAGAGACACCTTTCTTCCTCAGGTTGAAGCACTCAACCATATGTTCGTCTGTTGAATCAGATTGTCAAAGGCAATCTCAAAATAAGTGAAAAACCTCTGCCTAAGCACAGCTACTCTTAGGAGTCTTCCACTCAGAGCCCCATCTGCCTTAGACTCACTGATTCCTACTGCCATCCCTACTATGTGCCTGCATTTGGTAACCAGATGGATTCATCAGCAATGTAGCCCATCTAGACTATCAGCCACAAGAAAAAAGAATGTTTTGTGTAAGTATCAGCAGGGGTGTTCAAAAGTGCACTTAAACACACAGGTGAGGAGATATTGTATTTGAGCAGAAGAGAAAAGCTCCAGGTGGTCTTTTACCCTCCTGAATATATGTCATTCTACAGAGCATTATTCTTTCTATGGAAACGCTAGCCACTCTCAGAGAAATCCTTCTGGTCTTGACCTCCAAAAGGAAATGCCAAATACTGTAACTGTATGGTATGCTATCATGAAGGGAAGCATACATTTCAAGCCAAGATACAGTGGCTTTGTGGTTTTGGCTTCCTTAGACCTTGGCATGCTCCTGTCGAGTCTCCTATATAATTTTCCCTTTTTCATGAGTGTTTTCTTTATCTTGCTACAGATGGTTCAGAGGACTGAGACTGCACATCAGATACAAACCAGTGAGACATGAGGGAAAAAGAACATTTATTCAGTGACCTTTGTTTTGGTAGGGTAGATAGCAGCTTTTTACAGGACTATCAGCTCCTGGAAAATCCAAGTCAGAGAAGGACTGCTGCAGCTACAGTTGTGGGACGCACTGACATGCAACAAGCAGCCTTCAGAGCCAGGCAAACGTAAAGCATAACACCCCCCTATCGTCCCCAAAATGAGATCATTATGGCCTGTAACACTGGCATATTCATGCAGCAGCCTCTGGCTGAAATGCTCCAGTCAAAAATGCAAACAACATTCCTCTGAAGAAAAGTACTAACAAGATCACTTCCTCTGCTTAAACAAATCTGCAATGACAGCAGAAAGCTGGAAATGGATGGGCACATCCACATCCCTCCCCAGCTCTGCCCAGGCAGCGAGCACGTATCAGTCACAAATGACAGGTAGGAAGTTAAACAGGGACAAGCCCATTGCACTGGGACAGAGTGAGCCGAGCCAGTGTGAACAGATCATTATTGGCTTTGGTCACAACTGGAAGGTCTCAGCTGTCAGATCTCTCAGCAGATTTTCTAAACAAAGGAAAACACCATTCATTCCCATAGCAGAGAACAACAGCCAAAACTGAAAAAGACTCGAGACAGAAGTATGATGTGTCAGCCAGAGTATGACACCAGAGACAGCCACTCTTCTGGTGCAGCACCAAGGTGACAGCTGTGGTCTGCTGTATCACCAAGCATTTGAGAGTATGGTGTTTTCTTCTTCTGTGGCTGGTTTCCTGGGGGAGCCTGCCACACAAGGCTGCTGCACAGCCTACTGGGCTAATATCAGCCTGGAAGGGTGATATGAAGGGATGGAAAGCCTTAGAAGAGCAATAGTCGTGAAATGCCTGGGAGAAGAGAGCAAGAAGGGAGGCACAGCTTTGCATCAAGAGACAAGGAGCATATGCCTGGCATCACACACTGAATATGCGGATGGAAAACTGGCTACCGGGGAAGACTCACATCCTCTCTTCTCATGTAAATCTACAATTTCTTGCTTTTCTCCAAAGCCAGACATCAGACCTCCTTTCAAATTTTTCATCTCTGTCTCTTCCCTCTCCAAAAATCAACGTCAGCATGCATCCTCTAAATGTTCACTGTCTCCAGTACCACCTCATTTCCTCAAAACCAAACTCCACTTCTTGCTCTTTACAGCCCTGGCTTCCTACAGCAATCAAACCCATACCCCAACACTGGAGGTCTCAGTCCCCCACTCTCCTGTTCTGTAGCACTGCTGCCCTATTGGTGAAGAGTCCCAGCCTCACTGCCATACTTCCCAACACTCATGCTCCCTATCTCCTTAGCAATCATTTATCTTACTAATATTGCTCTTTCCCCACCTCATTGTTAATTGCCACCCTGCCCGTGGCCTGGAGCCAACACTTCATCAATGAGATGGGGCACAAACTTGATATTTCATATTACTTGAAGCAGCAGGAAGGATGTAGGAAGTACCTACCACACCCTTTGCAGACAGAATTCTCTAGCCAAGGAGCATCATTTTGCATTTCAACTTTTTTCTTTTCTACTTCTTTTTCCCTTTGAATTAATTATTGTTATCACCTTAACTCCCCCTACTGTCTGCCTCAGCCTTACTCTTCCATCAGCAACTGGGTAAACCAGCTCTCACCTGCTCCTGTGCTATGGCCCACAGCATTAGTTTTCACCATTGCATATGTCTTCCTCTGCACCCTAGATGGCTGTACTAAAAGCCAGAGAAGCTGCTATACAGCATCTACCTTTTGCTTCCCCTTACTTCCAGAAAATCCTCACCAGGAATGCAAAAGGCATGAAATGGACAGTGCAATACTCCAGCATGAAGATTCCATTTCCTCCAAAGCAGGTTTTATCTGAACAACTGAGGGTGTTGGTGGGCCTTGCCTGCCATTCATCAGTCCCTATCATTCACCACAAGCATGTGGATCCAGCACCTACAGGTGGAACAAATGTACTACTCCTGACTTCCTCAAATCCAAAAATCCTTACTTATTTTGTTTCGAAAAGCTTGAATGTTCTTCATCCACTGCCATATCTATTTCTTACAATTCCATCAAGCCAGCTTTACAACTCCCTAATTATCTCAAGATCAAATCCAACCTGAAAATCAGCCGAAGGGAAAAAAAACTGCTCAGTTCCACAAGTATGTGTTCCAATCCTTCACAATTTTTTTCCATTTATATATTTTTAATTAGATTGCTAGATTTTTGATAGTTAGGTACAGAAGCAACACGCCATTTTCTTCCCTTTCCTTGTTTTCAGAAATAGTCTCTTCTGGCTTCAAGAACTTGCTGGATTCCTGTTTTCTAAGACAAGCAGAAGATGAAGCAGTATGTATGGTGAGGAGGTGACAACTATCTGAGACAGTTGTGGGAGATACAAGCTTCATTCAAAGCCTGCTGGAATCAGTGGAAAGCTATCACTGGTTGCCTCAGCCTTTGGAGTCTCTCTTGCTTCTTTCCAAGCTTTGGATTTTTCAATGGCTGTTTTAAAAGTAAATTTTTAGTCTGATTCCAATCCTACTGAACACATTCAACCTCCACTGCCTTAAGTACTAGTGGCAAACAGCCAGCTGTGCTCAGGATAAGGCTGTGTGCAAGTGTTTTCAAGTGCAGGAAAAGCAATCTTAATTATAGTTTTTCATACTGGTAGGCTTGTCTGAAGTCCAGGGTGCACACTCATTAATTAATCCTTCTACACCACTTGTCACAAATGCAAGCCCTAGCAATCTGACTTCTCAGATGAAACAACCAAGGTAGAGAAGTTAAATGACTTGATCAAACCACAGATGCAAGGGAGTGTTACACTCTATATGAAAAGGCTGCTCTTTGCATTGCAATAAACCAAATGTCTCTCAGCCAGGTGCCTCTCAGTCTTTACTAAACACATGGTTCAGTCCCACTGCAGGCAGACACACCAGTACTTTATAAATCCAGGACCCAAAGATCTCAGATTCACATTCACATTTTTAGCTGGTCAAGAACTGTGTTGAATGCATTTACTACATTCGAAGTGGCCACAAAATAGCCAGCCAACCCAGCTGTCTCAGGAGTGAACTGTAGAATGAGATGTCAAGGAGGGCCTGAATTTCTCCAGGTTGCCTGGGCTTGGTGGAACTGGATGGAAGAAGAAGAGAATTATATTCCTGAGGCACTCAGGTTGTCCCTCCATCCCCGTGCTTGAATGGGGAAAACCTTTCAATCAATGAGCTCAGATTAATAAACCATACTCACATCTTGGATTTGAGTTTGAGGGTATTTTCTGAATTGCATGCAAGATTTTTGCTTCTCTTTGCAAGTCAGTATTTGTAAATATGTTAATGTCTCCTTTGATACCAAGAGAAGATCACTGTCTTCTGCAGGTAAAATATAAAGGCTCAGCTTTTCCAAAGAACTCATCCAGCAGTTCTTTAGGTACACATAAAAGGCAAATAGATTTGCACTGGATGTTAGCAAAAGCCAAGAGTACAATGGAAAATCCTTGAACTTCCCATTATGGGAATGTGACTATTGCTAAAGTAACTTGCTTAAATAGTAGCTTTGTAAGTATTTGTAAAGGAAACAAATACTGCAGGCTTATGACGACAACTACCAAATCATCTGGTGGCATGACAGGAATCCTTTTTGCATTTCCTGCACTCTCCCTGCATTTCCTGCAGGGAGTGCATTTTTTGAATGGAACATGTACATCACAAAGGTAATCTTTGTATTGAGGCTATGAACCTCAAGCCATACAGCCGCACTTGATGCAGCCCTTGGATTTGCAAGTATGTCACCAAGGGTTTCTTCTGGATATGAAACATTCAAATACATGGAAAGACTTACTGTGCTATGTGCACTGAGCTAACCTGGAAAAAAGAGATTGTCAAAGGTCTTTTATACTCTTTAGGAAGGTGTGCTTGAAATTAATAAAGCCAGATCTCTGGGATCCAAGGAATACTTTACAAGACTTGGCAGGGGTTGAGCATAGACTCCAGCATTTTAATCTGGTTTAAGTATGTGGCTGCAGATCTAGTAGAGGAAGGTAGTGGAAGTGTACAGAAGGATACAATCTGCCTTAACAGCCACCACAATCATGGGTTTTCCTGTAGATCAGAGCCCATAGAAGATCTGACATATTGTATTATACACACCACACAGCTCTTCTTACAACTGATGGATCTTAAGCCACTGAGATCTTCTGTAAGACAAGACAAATCACCAGTCCAAAACTCCCTTAATGAACTGGAATCATCCTTAGGATATGGAACTATGTATTTCAAATGGGATTGCAGTGATAGACTGGACAACTATGGAGAAAACTCACATGCTTGGAGTGCACTGGAGGATGAAAGCCATCCTGAAAATGAACACAGTGGAATGCTTTCAAAGATTAGAGCATATTGCAGTAAATAAGGTACTGTACCCACTGCCATATCACCCAAAACTATTAATGTAAGTGCTGTGTACCCCATGAGAAAGAAAAAAATGTGGGGAACGCTTACTAGCATTGCTCCTTACCCAAAAAGTTCACAGTTCAAGCTAAGTGAATTTTTTTTAGGAGTCAATACGCGACTTTTAAAATGTAAATGAATCACATGACAAGGAAGCTAATAAAGGTGCCCTGGAAGGAAATATTTAGTACTCAGATTCTGAGGTTCCCCTCTTGCCATATCCTGAGACCCATTGCCTTAGCTTCTCCCTCTAGTCCCAAAAGAAGGCAACATCAGAGACAGAACAACCCCAGTCCTTCTGTACTCAGTCCTACCCTTCAGCCACAAGGGTGACTTCATCTCCTTTGCCCACAGTCTGCTGAAGCTGTACTGACAGCACTGCTGAACACTGAACCACAATCCAGCCTGGATAGGGAATTTATATTCATCAAAGATACAAATACAAATACTATAAATATTTAAATATAAACATAGTCATTTAGTATGTCTTCCCCCAAGGAGTCTGATGGATTTTTCCTCTATGGTTTTTGAAGTGCAGGCTTTCTCTTGAGTGCCTAACTTGACCAACACATAGGCGGCAACAATTTGATTAAACAGTTCTTGTTTTAACTGGGTTTTCAAAGAAACCAAAAAACTTACGGGGTTATGCCACCTGTTATCTGTTTGTTCATCTCACTGCTTCCCATAGCATCTTTTGAACTGGTTAGCTAATTTCCAACAAATGTAGGACAGAGGTCTCAGGCAAAATTAATTTAATGGAAATCAGCCATTTATTTATGCTTGTTCCAAGGCAAAGATGGGGAGAAATACACCTCTTTGGGCAGCAGTCAGCACTGACCAGTAATCCACTCATCTAGGCCCTTTTTTCCCTGACAAAGGTATCCAGCAGGACACAAATGGGAGATGGAAAATACTGACTGGAGTGCATGAGATGTGCCCAAAAGAGTGAATCCATAGGAGAGACTTCACAAAATATTGAACTCATTGTTACCATGACAGAAGTTCCTTGTGATACGTGTGCTCTGCCAGCAGGCAAACAAGGCTGTAGTTTGGTGATTCAACACTAAGAGCACAATTGGTCCCTCTCAAATCCTGCCAGCTCTAACTAGAGGATTCCTTCATTCCCTTTATTAGCAGAGGGAAGAGCTCCTGGTTATTGAAGGGCAGCTCTTTGCTGAGTTGCTGCCCCAACATCACAGACAGAGAATGAGTAATGAAAAGATAAGCAGAGCTGAGTTATGGCACGGCATTCACCCTTGTTCATGGTCTCCCAAGTCTGCATTGATCCCAGGAAGAAATTCTTCACAGCATATAGGGGGCAGAGCTGCATTGCAGTGTTTAATCTTGAGGCGTCCTTAGTTGTTTTAGTAGTCACTCAAAATGCAGAAAGCTCAGAGAAAAAGGACTGGCTTTTGTCAGTAGCTGCCTGTTATTGAACCACTGTAAAAATCCTTAGGTATAAATACAAGTCACTTTCTCACAGAAATTGACGTTATCTTAGACAAGATGTATGGGGGAAGCATGGAAAGTCAAGTTGTTGAAAAATGTCACAACTTTCTTTAGTCAGGAAAGAAAAGGCTACAAGCCATTAAGCATTACAGGATCTGAGGGTGATTGGCAGGGATAGTAATACATGGGTAAATTACTTAGCATTTGGTCAAGTGTTGACTAAGGTTTTACAAAACAGTATTTTCATTCCCAAAATGTCAAATAATGCCTCAGAGTAGGGGGAAGAGGTAGGGGCCTAGGTGCAGACTGAGGAGTATCTTTAGATTGTTTTCCCATTGTCCTTGCACGCTGCATGGGCCTCACACATCTTATGGACTCTTACTCCGTAGTCCATATTTCACAGGATAAAGATGCTAATCTAGCCCATACCAGCTGTGTGAATGCATGAACACCATTTAAACCCTCCCTATTATTTTTGGGCTTGGATATCCTTCTTTCTCTCATGTAATATTTTCAAATGTGTCACTATCTTAACAAGTGGAAAACATCTGATCTAAATTTCCCTTCCTGTAATTTCAGCCAGCTGCATTTATCTTATCCAGCAGAGAGAACAGATTATACCTTTCTCTCCTAAAGCACTCCCGTAATTACATGAACAAGGATCATGTGACCCCTGAGTTACCTCTTCTCTAAATTAAAACAACCCTGGCTTTTGTTCAGCTTTCCTTCTAAGTCCTGCTGCCTGTGTAACTTGTTTGTATTGAGACGGGCCTAGCAGCCAGATAAAGCAAAAATGCAAGGGTCTACCTTCTCATTAGACCTGAGCAGTGATTACTGAAGCTACCAAGTGTGCAGAAAATATTCCAGCCTTGTAGACTATAAATTTTTGGGACATGGAGCTAGAAATACGTAGATTCAAACTCAGGCTCTGCTGCTGCCAGTCTGTCTGATCCTGGGCAAATTGAATCCCAGTTCACAGCTCCTTCACTTGACAGACAGGTCTAAAAATAAAAACTTGCTTTACTGAGCAAAGGATGGCCAAAGTAATTTAAAGCTGAAGATTGTGCAGGTGTTGTAAATTCTGATGGAAGAGCTCTCTGTTATAGCAGTCTTCTAGGTGGACAGGCGTCCTCTTTTAGAAATTATTTTAATTTTTTTCCCCCCTAAACTATTCCAGGTGTTTTTAAAAATCAAAATTCTTCAAGAGGACTGCATCAAACTGTTGGGATATCAGTAGCTTCCAAGTAAACACGGGGAAGTTCAGGACTTCAGAATACCAGGAACCTCCCAGGTAAGTATTGATATTTGAAGCTCTCCAAGTGAATGATTAAACCTATTTGCCTAATGTTGCTGTGATCCATGAGTTTCCCAATATCAAGCCATCCAAACCTCCTGAGAGCATTCCCTCTACAATAGGTGTATTCCTTCCCACAAATTGACTACAAGTAACAGAATCCTTTCCGGTGTAGGCTGTTGTTTTTATTTTTGTTTCACTGTAGGAGAGATCTACATGGAATCACTAAAAACACTTACTGATGAGACTTTTTCTCAAGACTGGAACTTTCCATAAAATCACCTTCCCTTAATTGTGCTAGCTGAGAGACTCTGTATCAAAGCTCCATACACATTTCCTAACTTAAAACAAGAAATATTTGATTTGTTCTGGGTTTAATACATTAAATTCTAAGAGAGACCTCTCTTCAGAAGCATTCACAGAGAGCACCATTTCAGAGCACTATCTGAAATAGTGAGGCATATTAAAAGACACCAACTTGGTTTAACTCCTTACTGGAAGAATATGTCCTACATGAGTAGATGTAAGCAAGCAAAAAGAAGCCTGTATTTTTTTGCAGAGGAGGGTGGGCACTGATGTAAGTGACCAAGCCCCAGGTGAGTCAAGCCCACTTGCAAACGTCCTCCAGACTGCAGGTCCACTCCCATGTGATAGCAGGAGTGAAGAGGTATAATCTCACAGCTCCTCTGCCTAGTACCACTCTAGGGATTGCTTTGAGGAGCATGGTGGCAGAACTTGTCTGTTCTGCTCCCAGTCTCCATCCCCTTAGCCCATTGGGTTATTTAACCGAGCTATACCCAGCTCAGCATGTTTAACCTGTGTTAACCAAAGCTCACTCATGGGTAGATGAAGTAGTTCAGCCTTCAGCTCTGCCTGTTGCATAAGCATACAGATCAGAAGGACAGAGACAGGGCTGGCACCATGCTGGATAGATGCTGAGGTAGCTGACAAGTACTGCTGCAAATTTGCCCTGTGTGATTAGCACCAATCTGCAGCTCATTACCCTAAAGATCAACCATGTCTCCTGAATTTTGGCAAGACATTGTGTAGCTGGGAACCTCTCATCTTGCAATACCCAGAAAAGCAAGTTTTTTAAGGCTTGAGGGAAGAGCAACCAAGGCAGAAACAGACTCCTATTATCAGTGCTCATTTCAATGCAACTTCAGGCAAAGGAAGCCTTAAAAGAGGTTATTTACAGAGAGTAGAAGAAGGAATAACTTCTCCAGGCAAGTGGGACAAGGCTGTTTTTCTACAAGAAAGTGATGTTTATCTAAGCCATGCATCAGTAATTAGGAGAGGTGAGCTTCTGGAGTTACTAAGCCTTGCTTAGAAATCTCATTATTATTTTTGGCTTTTCATTTTTAAAAAATCTTCTTGGACTTTAGCCCAAACTCAGCAGCTAGGGCAGGGGAGCTTGCTCACAGTAAAAGAGCAACATGGCTTGCTGCCTCTAACCCTAAGGAGGCCAAGTGCAGCCATCAAGGAGTTCCTTTCATTAGCACAGGCATTGGGACTTATCGATGCAGGCTGCATGGATCAGTGTCATGAGTAGTATTACTGTTATTGTAGTGGGTCACAGACAAAGAGATAAAGGACAAAATACCTAGAAAAGAGATGCTTACGATGTGGCAGCATTGGTGGATCTCCACCCAGCTTGATGAGTCCACAGTAAATGAGCTGTCCTTAGAACTGGGGCAGTGCAAGGGTTAGTCACACCCCCACACACCCTCGTTGTGCCTGCAGAGGACTGTGTCTTTTCTCCACCTGTGGGCTGGGCCTGGCATGACACTGCAGGTTGGAAGGTGCCTTCTCCAGTCAGCTGCCCTCCATAGGACTCTCTCTTCCTTTATAAAAATCTGATGCAAGGGATATTGTTGCTTGTCTCCTCTATCACATAAGGCCTCAGAAAGATTAGGAGGTTAGGAGGCACAATATTGTTCCTCAGCTGAAAACACTCAAGATTTCTCAAAGTTAAATATGGCCAGGTCTCTGTGTAGAAGACAGAAAACATGGGCCCAAGAAATGGCGGGGTGGCCCTGAAATAATTATCTCTTCTACCTGGCTTTACCTGCTTTCATACAAGAGATGTTGGACATAAAGCAATATTTAGCTCCCATCTTACACTCACTTCTCTTCAAGAAAACATGGATTCAGAATGATGTCCAGGTGTAGAAAGACAAATTACTTGTTGGTAGAACTGCCTTGTTAAGGTTTAAAGCTTAACATGCTTCAGTAGTTTCAGAGCTAGTGGGAGGTTGACAAAGCCTGGGGAGAAGGGGGTACTGCTGATAGTGACAAAAACAAAGCAGAATTTATGTGCCACAAGGACTTTTGGCACAATTACTAAGACAAGGAGGAAACTAATAAAGCAAACACAGCAACTGTGCTGACCAGCTCCAACTGGGTAAAAAGTATTTCTGGCAGAGGGAGACTGAGACCACCGACTCACAGCCCACCAACTAAAGAAACCCACTGACTCAAAAGAAAAGAAAATCTGTGCATGTGGACTAATTATGACAAGAAATATAATCATTTAACCAGTAGAAGGTATAATACTAATTAACAAGAGAACTGTGTAAGTTGTAGCCAATGAACTGTGATTTCTTTCTTTGCTGAAATGTCCAAACGGTGTAAAATTTTGATGACTGAGGAGCCAGCCTTTTGTGGGTCACCACCTAGCTCATACTTTGCACAAAATAGAATAAAGAAACAGAAATACCTTGTCTCAGTGTGTAAGTCAGTGCTGCATTTGAGAAGAATACTAGTGCAACTTTGGCTAAATCCTAGAGAAAATCTCAGTCTCTGCTTCCAGGAGAGAACTTGTCATATGCATAAAGGAGAAGCAAACAAAAGAAGCCTGTAGAGAGTTTTAACTATGGAGAGAGGATCTGGGTGACTTATCAGCATCCTTTAAGGTCTTAATTTTATTAGGGAAAATGTTAATTAAGCTAGTTGTTATCTGTGAAGTAAAAAGTCAAGCCAGCTAGGTCTTCATCATGTAAGCCTCCATCTCATGTTGAATCCTTTCAGTGCTCTTTGTAGCAGAGACCTCCTAGTTCTCAGCTGCATTGTGCTTTAAATATCTACAGTGTCAGAAGCTACCTTATGTCACCCCATCTGTGAAGACATGCAAGCAGAGCATTCATTTTTTTCCCCAATTAACTAAAAATGGCTTTACTAAAAGGAATATTTCACTCTCAGCTTTTAAAAATATAATTTGCAAAGCCTAAGTAGATATTCTGAGAAGAATAACTGCAATTAGAGTGGTCAAGTAATAAGTATAAACAATTAATACTATTTTTAAATATAGTAATTTTTTTGGCCTGTTGGCAGGGAAGAGCTTTTTTAATTTATATAATTCAGAAGTTTTATATAAGACCANTTTCATTGTGTGTGTTTTCTTTAATATGTCCCTCTCCTGGAATCATTACATTTTTACAGATTTTGCAGGAAATAAAAGGAAAGGAAAAATCCATTAATGAAGTGTATAAGAAACAGGCCTTCTAAAAAAAGAAAAGGGAACATATATGAATGTTTTCTTTTGAGCATAGTGGCCTGCTACCAGGTTTGTGTTACAGCTACTTGAAAGATGAGCAGAGAGCATTTTGATACAGTAGACTTTATCTCCTCCAAGATTTGATATAAGCATTGACACAAAGTGTCATGATGACAAACATTAGACTGAAGTGTTTAAAAAAAACCCAAGGAGCGTAAAGCAGTTCCCTAATTCTCTTCCACAAGACCATAAGCACCTGCTCTGGCCTTTTCCTTCTAGCTGTGCAGCTCTGAGGACAGTCTCTCAGCCAGGCCAAGAGAGCTGATGGGCTCCAAGCTGGCATGGTCAGGGAATGTGTCAAACCTCAGCACATATTTGGGTGTTGAGTGGGTAAATCCAGAGAGAGCAACGCAGACCTGCTTCTCAGGGAGATTAAGTGCTACGTTGTTCTCCTGCTGCCTTCTCCAGCAAATCAAAAACATGGAACCAATTTTGTCTCTGCTCATTCCCTGCTTGGTAGGGCATCTGCATATGACTCTGGTTCAACCATGTCCCCAGGCCCTGAGTACAAGGAACACTAACCTGACCCTTACCCCTGTTAAACACAAAGATTACATTGGTTCTTTCAGGCACTCTAATCAATTCTACACAATAAATATTTATACACAATACAGATTGCTTTAATGAGATGAGGAATGCATACTGGCTAGGAAAAAACAGGGAAGAAAATACCAAGTTTTCTAAGTTGTTATCCAGATTTTCTTATGGAACAGCTGAGAGAACAGAAATCAGAGGATATTTACATGTTCTGGCCTACTGGGAACATACCAAGAGGCTGCATTACATTCAGGAATGTTGCCTTGTGTGCATAGCAGGAAACCACTTGTTGCTTGCTCACACTGTAGCAGATTGAGAGAGAGGAAGGGAAGCGTTTAGTATGAGAGATTTGTGAAAACCTAATAGTGGAAAGCTCAAGTCTAACAAACTAAACAGACTTGTTGCACACCTTTCTCAAGCCTACAAACAGCACAGCACAATGTAATGGAAACCCTACTGCTACTGAAAGAAACGCACCGTGTGTTATACTCCCCTGTACTTTTGACAACTGCCTTTCTGAGAAAGGAATTCAAACTGAAAGATTTATGAAGAAATAGAACCAAATGTCCTTGTTTTATAATTCATGCAGTAGGAAACTGGAAGCTGTTATTTGCAAATGGGAACATCCCCCTAGCTAAGGAACAGGTATTGTGCTTTCTCCTTTTCCAAAACTCTGAATTACTTTGTGTTTAAGCAAAGATCACAAAAGAAGTTTAAGCTGCTTTTGAAAGCATTGAACCTTTTGGTGCAGACAGTTACCTTTTTTCCATTACCACCATCTCACATGGAGTATAACCCCTACCCAGACCTTGCCCACATTCACTAGACACATACAGATGAAATTAAAAGTGTTTCCTGCTCCATGGAAAAATGAGAAGGGATGAAAATATTTCATACAGTGAGTACAACATGCACAAATCACCTTTTTACATTTTGTCTCCATCGAGCTTTGGCTTCCAATAGAAAGAAAACTTTTTAATAAACTTCTTGTACTTGGGCAGCTCTGCCAGTCACAGTTACACAAATTGAACATAGTACATGATTCATGAATTCAGTACCAAACTAGAAAGTCCCATCAAACCAGGATACTATTCAGTAGGAATCCTTCTACAAGATCAGCCCTGTCATCCCCAGATGTTCAGGACCGTTTGTGAGCTGTCTTGGAAGCACAGCTCCTGTTCACCTTTCGGTGTATTGGTAGACAGCCTTTCGATGGCTGACACGAGTTGGAGCTACAACCCTCTCTCTTCACTACTGTCTCTGGCACATCCACATAAAAAGACAGAGATAGCCATGGACTTCTAGAAGAATATGAATGAGAAAATACCAGGAAATATAGCGAACCCAAATTCCAGGCAAAATCGCAGAGCCAAAAGGACAGTCTTCTCAACAAATTTTGTCTTAGTCACTTCATTGACTGCAGTTTTCTCAAATTTTCTTGCAGTATAAAATCAATCACTGACTTGTTTCAGGGAATCATTCCAGGCCTTTGTTGAATTCCAGCATAGTTTTGTACATTTTAACTCTGCACTGTTTTGAACTTTTATGCTCAATTATGAAAATCATGTTCATCTTTGTATTCCCTGACTACACAAAAATAAATATAAAACCAAAGTTTCTTCTTGGCTATCCAGGTTAGCAAGAACAAAACCTGCTTTTTATCACTACTTATTTCAAATCCTGGCTTGTGTGAACTTTACTGATGAGAAAGCAAACACAAAAAATGTTCAAACAATTAAAATCTTTTAGAAATGTGAAGGAATATTCCACTACAACATGGTCAAGAAGAGCATTATTTCAACCGTACAGTGAGATAAACAATGGAGAAGTTTAAATATTTTGGAATTTGCCATCTCATTCTTTGCCTTCAGTTGAAACACAATTTGTTCGTAAGTGAAAAGAAACCTCCACATTAAACCAGTTTTAAACTGGCAGCAACTGCGTCAATAATCACATTTTATGTCATTCTGTGATTATGTGATTCTGCTGTAGAAACTCGGAGACTTATTTCATGCCTTATAGCAACAAATCTATAACAAATGTAACCACTTCAAAATAACATATAACATATACACAATGTAGATGTTTCATTCTTTCCACAATACTAATATGTTTTTTAGAACAACTTTTTCTATCTTATTTTAATTTATACAATCTTCCTTCCTGAATTTATCTTTAACAAAGTAAAAATTTGTTTATTATGAGAAAAAGCATGAAAGCTCCGTAAGCATAATTCATAATTACTCTTATCACATTTAATTCCATGCAGAGACCCTCAAAATCAATTATTTGGTATAGAGGAAGGAATGTGCTGCCCCTATTAAGAGGAATCATAACAGATGCCTTGTAAATTTAGGTGGTCTTCCATAAAGCATCCTTTGCTAGGAGCTGACTTGTCTCCCAAGGTAAAACTCCAGATTACACTGATACCAGAAGAAATTTTATCTTTATATTTATCTTAGTCAATATATGACTCTGCAAAGATATAGTCTCAGCCGTCACAAAATCCCATCCCTTCGTAACTGTGTGGTTGGAAGCAGTACACAGTTGGGCCCAGAGCTCTAACGGGGTGAGAGTTCCTGGTGCTGTGCACCGCTGGAACCTCTGGTTTCACCCAAAAGAACGCCACGGAAGAATGCCATGGAAGAATGCCGTAAGACTTTCTTACGGAGGAGAACTGCTGATGAAGGATTTCTATCTGCACAGTTTAGAGTTTGGTCATGCAAAGGGGGATCAGAGTGATCAGTGTGATCTGTTTGAAGTTTGATCCTGGGACTGTGTGACTTGCCCCAGCGCAGCCTGTAAGGAACAAGGTCCCAGGTCTCCTCATGCAGTTAGGATACTTTTTATTGTATTCAGGTGCATGGGCAGAGACGCACATACCACACTTCAGGCACCCATGCCTGGTAATTTAAACGAGCAATCTCAGCTGATGCCGCTAGTTACAGCTAACGTAGAGTTAATTTCTTCTCAGTAGCTATTACAGGGCTGTGTTTTGATTTGGAATAAGAATGCTGTTGATAACACACTGATGGTTTGGTATTTTGCCAAGCCGTGTTTATCCTAAGTCACGGNTTATCCTAAGTCAAAGACTATTTTTCCCCTTGTCTCATGCTCTGCCGGGGAGGCGGTGTGCAAACGAAAGTGGGAGGGAGCGTGGCCGGGACAGGTGACCCGAACTGACCAAAGGGATTTCCCACAACAGAACGTCATGCTAGGGATAACAACTTGGGGGAGTTACCTGGAAGGGCGGATGATCTAGTTTCAGGTAGGGGGGTCTGGCCAAGTCAGTGGGAAGTGAGCAATTGCATTGTTGCTTCAATTATTACACTGTTCTTATGTCAACATACAAGTTTTAATTCGATTCTCCTCCCCATTCCACCGATGTGAGGGGATA
>VZTR01031432.1:119005-140435 GCA_013400775.1 Chaetops frenatus | reverse complement strand
ACACCCTCCTTTCAGGCAAGTGTAGAGAGTGATAAGGTCATCCCTGAGACTGGTTTTCTCCAGGCTAAACACTTTCAGCTCCCTCAGCTCCTCCTCATAAGACTTGTGCTCCAGACCAGCTCTGTTGCCCTTCTCTGGGACAGAGGTGGTCCTGCAGAGTCCCAGTATCTGCCTAAGCAGCAGAAAGCTTCACGGCCTCTCTGCTTCCTACTACTGCAGGCCTGCTACTGCAGGCTCCCCAGTCAGTCATCATCCTGCAGGGCTTTATAACAGCCCCGAGGAGCTGTGACACATGGCAGCAAATACCTGATGCTGCGAAGGGCCGTTGAGGAACAAAGGTTTGGTTTTTGCCTTTGGTTTTTGCCTTTTGTATTCAAGGATCTGGAAGTGCAGCCAGCTGCGGGTTCTCCCAGGTAACAAGTGACACAATGAGAGGAAGTGGCCTCAAGCTGTCTAAACCAGGCGAGGTTTAGATTGGATATTAGGAAAAATTTATGAAGGGGTTGTAAAGCACTGAAACGGGCTGGCCTGGGGAGTGGTAGAGTCACCATCCCTGGAAGTGTTCAAAAAACAGGTAGATATGTCACTTGAGGATATGGTTTAGCAGTGGACATGGCACATCTGGGTTCACTGTGGATAGGATGGTCTTAAAGTAATTTCTAAACCTAAACAATTCTGTTCTGTGGTTTGAGCTGCATGGTGCACGTGCCTGCAGATTCTTGTGAAATAAGACATGTCCAAAATCAGTCCTGAGGTCAAAGCTGTGTTTTGGCCTTAATTTTTCATGGTTTTTTGAGAGGTGAGTAGCATGTTTCAGGTTATTAAGGCAGTGGGAAAAGTACCCTTAGTCTAGGACTCCCAAGGGGTTTTATCTAATATGAACAGAAAAACTGTTGCTGATTAGCCCTTGGGAAGCAGCCAATAAAGAGCTAGGATGCAGACTTCAGCAATCTTGTGTTGGAATGAATCACCCTTTCCCAAGTGTTGGTATCTTTTTCTTTTGTTTGGCAATAATATGTAATTTGCTAATACTGGTATAAGATTGTAAGTAGAAAATACGATGCAGTAGTGTGAGTTGGTTGGGTAAGCGCAACACAGGCAGATGTTGGTGTTGCTTCCTCTTTGGTGGCATCTCAGCAGCCTTGCTTTTGAATAGTGTGTTTAGCCAAATGCATCTTACTGCTGACTTCCTGAGGAAGAGGTTGAGAAAAGGAAAATCCTGCTTTGTTATGAGCTAATAATTAAACAGCTGAGTGCATCAAATAAAAGACGAATCACAGTCTGTTGCATTGCCAAAAGGAGTGGCAGCAAGTACTGCACGTTGGGACTACTTCCAAAAAAATTGTCAAAAGGTACTTTTTTGTAGTAGACGTCATGAAGTAAATACCCCTCTCCCAGCCTGCAGTACAGATCCTTCTACAGTATTGCATTAATTTAAAAAAAAAAAAATAGAATACAACTTTCTGGCTTGAGAATTAATTTTACTAATTCTTTCTACTGTTTTCTCTCAGAAATGGCTTGCCACAGGGCCCAGGCAAAATAATGGCGTTTTCTTCGAAATCCGCACGTACGATATTAAACCAGCAAAGATGAAGGAGTTTTTGGAAGTGATCAACAAGTACATTCACTTTCGCACAGCTCACTCAGAGCTGGTGGGATTCTGGTACTCAGAGCTGGGAGCGATGAACAAGGTGTTTCACATCTGGAAGTACGGTACAGTCAGCATCCCTTTGCTCTGCTTTTCTCTCTGTGTGTTCTCCTAGGCAAGAAGATGAGGGGAGTGATTACCTGGCTTTTATTTGTTGCTCTTATTGTAAGGAGGTGCACCCAAAACATTGCTCCTGTACTAATTAGTGACAAAAACGCTTTAGAGCGTCTCAGGACAACTTTGGTGTGTTGGGATGAGAAAGTTACAAATGTTCTTGACCAGCAGTCTCTGCTCAAAACAGGGGTATAATAGAGGAACTGTGGCAGAGTTTTTTTTTCATGGTAAATATTTTTAACTTAGGATCAGTTCCACAAATGTCTTGAAACTTTCAAAACTAATTGAAAAAGGGAAATACACACACATATGCAGTCTATGTGTGTTTATATGCATGCATAATTGTTCTTGTATTTTAGCTCAGAGTACCAGTCACTCCCATAAAAAATGAGCTTTCAGTTTGCATGCTTAAACTCCTTCTGCAGTGGGCCTGTACTGAGGTAGGAAGTCACTCTACCAGATCTGACTTCTCAAGTGTGCAGTGTTTTTGTTGCAGCTTTAGCCTTGCTAGCAGTACGATTTTTGCTGTATGATTCAACATTTTGTTACTGGAGTTGGTGGTGACATGGAGGGTGCAGGTGAGCCAAGAAAAGCTACTGTCATGCTAAGATTTTGTGTGCTGGCTGTGCTTTTCGTGGAGCTGAAGGGAAGTGATACTTGGGTTACAGAGTGGTGGGAAAGCACACTGGTATAATTCCCCTTGAACACCTGCTGCCATCCAGGTATATCTGCATGTTTGAGACAGTATGCTCATTGATGTCCTAAACAGTACCTGTTTAGATTAAAGGATTGTCCCTTTTGTTTTGGAGGGGTGAATAATGGAATCATAGACTGAGAGAATAGGTTGGTTCCTCTCAACTGTGTTGCTCAGGGTCCCATCCAGCCTGGCCTCTAACACTTCCAGGAATCAGGTGTCCGCAGCTTCTCTGAGCCATCTGCTCCAGTGCCTCAACATTCCCACAGTGAAGAATTTCTTCATTATATATAATCTAAATCTTGCTCCATCCCAGAAGGTATTTAAGGCCGGGCTGAATGGAGCTGTGAGCAGTCTGGTCTATTGGAAGGTGGCCATGGTACACATGGCCAGGGTGTTGAAACTAGGTGATGTTTAGAGGTCCCTTCCAATCCAGACCATCCTATGATTTTAAATCTACCCTCTGTCAGTTTAAAGCCATTCCCTCTTGTCCTATCACTACATGGTGTTGTAAAAAGTTCCTATCCAGCTCTCTTATAGGCTCCCTTCAGGTACCAGAATGCTGCTGTAAGGTCTCCCTGGAGCCTGCTCTTTTTCAGGCTGAATAGCCCAAACTCTTTCAGCCTGTCTTCACTTGGATCATCTTTGTCACCTCCTCTGATGTCTGTTGTTCTTCCCTCATCCACCAAAGCTGTAACCTCATGACAGAAGGCCATCAAGTTACTCAGGCAAGTTTGCCCTAAGTGAAGCCATGTTGGCTGTCACCAATCACCTCATGGTCTTCTATGAGCCTTGGCATGGTTTCCATAGGATCTGCTCCTTGATCTTGCCAGGCAGAGAGGTGAGACTGAGCAAGCTGTAGTTCTGCAGTTCTTCCTTATGTCCCTTTTTATAAATGGGCTGCCATAACTTCTCAGATATGATGATCTGTGGCTTAGCCACTTCCTCTGCCAGTTTTCTCAGGACCTGTGAATGTACCTCATCAAGTCCAATGGACTTGTGCGCCTTGTTCCTTAGATGGTCTTAGACCTGAACTTTTCCTACAGCAGATGGTTCTTCATTCTTCATCCTCCCAGTCCCTTTGCCTTCTGTGACTTGGGTGGTCTGCCTGGAGCACTTGCCAGTGAAGACCAAGGCAAAAATGGACATTGAGTACCTCAACATTTTTCATTACCTGGGCAACCATATCTTCCTTTTCCTTCAAGAGAGGGTTATTCATCTGTCAATATTTTGAGTTCACTTGCATTTATAGATTGTCCTACTGTGAAAATTGAAGTTGTTAATGAAATCGTAACAGTGTAATTGTTTAATAGTTTAGTGTTATAAATGCCTGTTCTCACATTATTGTATTGTTCTGCATTTGTAGTTTACTGCAATGGCATTTGTATTATAAGAAAAATGTCTTAATTACCATATTTCCTGGAACTGGACTCTATAAAAAGTTTAGTAGGTAACACCCACTTAAATAATCTATAAAAGCTTTGAAAAACTTTGGGAGCCTGTCAGGATAAGGGAAGCCTGTAAGACAACCAGTAAGAAGTGACTAGTTTCCATCTGCGCCGCAGCCAGTGAAAGACGAGATCCAAAACTGTCCAATCAGGCAGGGCCCCAAGACCCTATATAAGGAGGCATCCTGATTGGGTCTCAGGGTCGTTGCTGCATCGTCGCTGCCATAGCTACCTCTGGATCGTTGAAGCCGATCATTGTGTCGACCTGGGACTCTGTGCCCTCTAGCAATGGACTGGCGCTGGGCCAGATATCGGAGCCCACGGCGCCCAGCTAGACGTGGGAACCCCTTGACCACCGAGCCGACTGACCGCGAGCACAGCACCCGTGCCTTCTCATAGACACTTCCTCAGGCCTCAATAAAGATTTTATATAGAGAGGCTTGGTTGTGGTCAAGTTTCGTCTCTGACACTACTTCTCAGAACATTTTAGTCTTGGCTGTTGTTACTATCTAAATGAAATTTAAAAAACCCTAAAATTCAAACAAACAAACAAAAAAATTATGGGAAACCTTTAAAGTGCAAAATGAAGGGAACACATATACCTTTCATTTCCTGACAGTGTTTTACATATCTAATTGTGGTGGTTCCTGCGCCCCCCATCCTGACACCACACTGTAATCTGAGAAATGAACAAGATTCTGATATTTCTCAAGGTTCTTCCCATTCTCAGATGCTGGATTTTTCTTTTGTAATATTGGGAGCTGTCTGCATAAATATGTTGCTGAAGATGCCACTGCAGCCTAAGCAGTTGAAATTCACGCTCTTAATTATGTGGGTTTGTTTCCCATTAAGAAAAAATAAAAAGAAGAAAAAGTTTAGCTTTTGGGCATTTAATGTCTTTTTATGTAACTGAACACACAGAGATTACTTCTACATTTTTAATGTCACTTTATGTAAGACAAACCACATTTATTATTTTTTTTTCTTGGTAGGCTGTTACTTCTCCTGATGTTTTTTCCACTTCATTTCTGTATCCATTGTGCCTTCTCCAAATCTTATCCTTGGTAACTGTTGCCACATCCAGTCGTCCCTGGAACTGCCATGCGTAAATCTTTTCTAACAGTAAAATTCCTTAACTTTTTATAACTCTTTTGTAAACTTTCTTGGAAATTTAATTTGGCTTGAATCCATTTTAATCTGAAAACTAAAGCAGATTTTAAAGGAAGTTTTGCAGATTTTAAAAGAAACTTAGCACATTCACTTCAAGCTAATATGAGGTCTAAAAATACCAGTTTTGAAATTAGATAAGTGTAGTTTGCCTTCTTGTAATTATACATTTTGATGGAGTCTGATGTGACATCATATGCATTTTTTCATGTTTTTTTTTCCTTTCTTACAGATGATTTTGCCCACAGAACAGCAGTACGGCATGCACTAGCCAATGACAAAGACTGGCAGGGAAATCTCGTTTCTGTCATTCTCCCCTTGATAGAGAAGCAGCACAATGAGGTTGCTTATCTGGTGCCCTGGTGTCAACTTGGGAAGCCTCCAAAGGAAGGGGGTGAGCTTATCTTTTCTTTTGCTGATTAAAGTTACCAACACTAGCAAAAGCTGGCTTAAAGTTTAAACCAGGTATTGCAGAGTTTTATGACCCATTATGTAACAGATGCATATGCATGCACCCATGTGGAAAAGTTGACATAACACAGATGAGGGACACAGTTTTTAAGAAGGATTTTACACTAACATACATAATAACTGACTAGAGTCATGATCATTAAGGTTGATAATGATCAGGATTGTGACTTGCTAAATGAACATGCAAAATGGCAATGCCATAGCAATGGTGAGAGCAGTCATCCTGGACTTCCTTTGTCTACCCATCAGTGAAAGGGCATTTCCTGGATAATAGTTGTTCTCTTTCACAGAGATTTTCCTCTTATCAATTTGCTTTGATGTTACTGCTTCTTTCACATAAAGTTTAAAAGATTCCCTATTTTTTAAAGATACAGAAGATAAAGAAAGTCAAACATACTTTGTAACAATCATAGGTTAGGTGTAGAAGTCATGTCCCTATGCGTTTTAATTCTCTCTGTAGCAAATTTGATATTAATAATAATAAATATGTTCCCAAATTTACAAACATCGGCAGACTTTGTTGCATGAAGTGACAGGAACAGACCTTGCTTCATCCCCCAGCACATGTATAGATACAGTAATCTTTGTTCTTTATTTCCCCAGGATTCGGAATTTTATGCTGCTACTGTTGAATTTGAAAGAAGTCCATTTTTCTCTAAAACCTAGAGAGATGACTTTTCAAACACTGTTGTAGTTTATCTCCAGCCCATTGCTGGAGAGTGACACCAGACGCTGCCAAGTAGCAAGTGTCTGGCTTTCTATTGTCATGTCAGCAATTGTGATCTGAAGTAACTACCTGAATGGAAAGAAGAAAAGTAGCTTCTAGCAGGACTGGAATTTTTTGGCAAATCATGCCTTTTCTTTACAAATAAGGGAGATCACTTGGCACAGCAGAGGTGCTAAACTAGTCCTGCTGTGTTCGTTATGCTGTCAGATCTTACTGTGACCACCTGCCAGGAGTCAAAGGGGTTTGTAATGTCATAAACTACTTCAATGCCAGAAAACATCACAGGCCTTAGAAAACACATCCAGCATTGCTCAAGTAGCCACCCAAATCCTTCAAAGAAGTATGAGCACTTGTGATATCTGCGAAGTAGTCTGAATGTCCCAAAGTTTCCATGCAACATTGAAAATTGCAAATTTGGGCTTTGTGTGAACCCTTCTGTTCTTCAGGGCCCTGATACTTAGATTTGCACTTGAACTCACTGCAGTTAGTGAGCCTGTGCTCTTGTGAGCCTCTGGAAGCTCTGAGTTCTTGTGCATGTTGGGAGGAAGGGACAGTTTCCAGCTGTCCCCAAATGCCAGGGAAATGTCATACTGGTTTCACAGCAAATACATTGTGGCCATGACAGACTGTTCAACATCTGGTGTATTAATTTGTATTTCCTTCCTTGTGGTAGTGTTTGCCTTTTCTTCTAGGGGTATATGAATGGGTTACTTTCCAGATGAAGCCTGGTGGGCCAGCATTGTGGGGTGAAGCATTTCGAGCTGCAATCAATGCTCACATCAACACAGGATATACAAGGCTGATAGGTGTTTTCCACACAGAATATGGATTACTTAACACAGGTACACATCAATTTCTGATACAGACTTTGGCATGGTGGGAAGGGGCAGAGGCAGAGGGGGAGGCCCCCATCCTGGACCAGGATTGGCCAGCTTGCTGAAAATGGTGTGGATCACTGGAGTCCTCTGAACAGTCCTTGAATTCAGCTTTGTGTATTGAGTTATAGGCTTAAGCCAGTTGCCACAATCTTAAAAGACTCAGATCTGATGTTAAAGTCAAACCATGCAATGGCTCAGTGAAAGACCATCCCACCACTGGCATGCCTGGAGAATTATTTCTGCTAAGTGCAAGGCATATAACAGATGAAGACAGATTGCTAGGTCTTAGAGTATGTGTTGTATTGCAGCATAATAGTGCTCAGCTGAGTTGTTTTGTACTTTCTCAGTCCATGTGTTATGGTGGAACGAGAGCCCAGATCACAGGGCAGCAGGAAGACACAGTGCCCATGAAGATGCCAGAGTCGTAGCAGCTGGTAAGACATGATGAATCCTGAGAACTTACTTGTGCTGCCTGCATGCATGCTGAGAAAAGTATTACTTTTCATTGGAATACTGTCTTAATTAAATATGCATTTAATTTTAGTGCGTGACAGTGTCAGATTCTTGGAGTCCCAGCAAAATGTGCTTCTGATTCCTCTGCAATGCTCGCCGCTGAAGTAACCTTCTTCTAAAAGATGTAACTGATGGCAGAAGAGACAAGATGGAAGTGTAGTCAGCAAGTGACATGGATCCCCATACCCTCATGAGCTGAGCTGTTCTTCAGTTGACAAAAAATGGATGCAAAATGCCGATCCACTAGCAACGTAAATCAGCACTCTGATACCAATTGTTAAACAGAAGTTTATGGTGATGTTCCTACATCTCCAGAAAAAAGAACTTGAGCCATATCATGACACAAGCCATGCTTAATGAATCTTTTATTTTAAATCCCTAAGTTCTTCAAATTTTTTTGCATCACTAGATCACTTACCAAACACAGTAATTTAAGTGGTCTTGCCCAGCATTCCAGCCAGGGATGGTATAATTTTTATAACATACTTTGATGCCTCTTATAATTATCACATCTTAGTTATTCCATACAGTTTAAGAAGCAAAGCTCCCACATATATCTTACTGGATCATGTTTTAATCAGACTTCTCACTGGGATGCCTTATATTAATTCTGAGCAATGTAAAACATCAGTGTTTCTGGAATTGCAAGAGTGGGGCTGTTTAGGTAGTGTATCCTAATGAGCTCTGCCATGAGACTTTTTATTTAATAACTTGTTATGGTTCACTTCAGCCTTTCCCTTTTTTGTTCATTAAATACTGCCTCAAAACTGTGAGCTACCCACACATCTTTGCCTTGGGTATCTTAATATTTGTTTAGGGTGCTAAAGCTGATTAGCCCTTCTTGTTTAATTTTGTCATCAAATTCAACTGATTTACATGTGCTGGCACTCCTTGAAATACTTTTTGTCACACTGTTTTAAAAGCTAAATAAATGAACACAAAGCATTACTTTTTAATGTTTATGGCTCAAGCTCTTACTCTTTTTAAACTATGAAATGATAAGTCCCATTCTCCAAGTACAGTATTCATTTTGCAGGTCTTGTCTTTTGGTCAGTAACAAATTGCTTTAGAACCAGTAAGCTAGAGTGAATAGCAGTAGGGCTGAGGGCACATGGGCTGAGAAGTCAAACTTCTATATTGTGTACAGTGGTACAGAGCACCCTCTTCTGCAATTTATAGGTATTGACTATAAATTGCAAACTTTAAAGGCTTTTCTACGTGTTGATCATGGACCTGCAATGAGCTATAGAGTACTGAAGTGTCTTTGTGCAGTTTGCCTAATGATTATTGCTGTTTTAAAGTGCATTAAGATTTCAGAAAGCAGTAACACGAGCTCTAGGCCATTATGCTCGTGCCCAAGGTGGGTGGATGGGATGTGGCCCCTGTAGTTAAGGGAGTGTAACAGGTCCCAGCTGCTATATCCATGTCTTTATACACTGCTCCCTCCAACAAAGCCGTGTTTAGCATTCTCAGGGTGGAACAAACACTACTCCAGAGACCCTTGTCTTACATTTTACAGATCAACTTTTTAAGGTACAAACAGCTGATGAACCAGCATATAATTCAGAATATTGCCTTACAACAGTCCTTTCAAAGGAAGATTTTTTACTAACAAAAATGTGGGCTAAAAATGGGGAGAGAGAGTTAAAGAGATTTTTTTCATTTGAATGCAAGAATTGTTTTACTGGGGGGTTTTTTTGGTTGTTTGTTTTTCCTTTTTTTTGATTAAAACTATTTTCCTTAACACCTGCATTGAGAGCAAAGAACATTCAAGAGGTTAGAGGTGTGCTTTATGCAGCGGTACCAGTTGGACACTAGATTAAAACAAAACCCGGGAAATTAGGAGGGCTGGGCAATCATCAACCACATGAAGTTCAGCAAGGGAAAGTGCCAGATTCTACATCTGGGGTAGGGCAACCCTAGGTTTACAGACAGGCTGGGAAACAAGACTTTGGAAAGCAGCAGGAAAGGGCCCTGGGGGTCCTCCTGGGTCGATGACAAGTTGCATAGGAGTCAGTAGACAGGAAGGCCAACCATGGCCCTTGGGGCATCAGGCACAGCATCACCAGCCAAGCAAGGGAGGGGACTGGCCCACTCTGCTCTGCACTGGGGCGGCCTCACTTCAAGTGCTGGGGCAGTTTTGGGTGCCACAGATGCCTTTTCGGACTACCTAATAACAGAGACCAGACAAAATTAAAGGGAATAAAAAGTGGTTATATTTATTGAAGGGCCTTCAGGTACATTTCAGGCAGACAAAGCCCCCACTAGGGGCTACACTCAAAAATGGACAATGGGTTGTGAGTTTTCATACTTACGTAAGTTTGGTCTATTTGCATATTGGGGGTTAATCTTCCAATTACATTTTTACAATGTAAAAAAAATATTAAGCCATTAGAGAGGGTCAACAGAGATGGTTGAGGACCCTGAGGGGAAGGTGAATGAGGAGGGTCTGAAGTCCCTTGGTTTATTCAGCCTGGAGGAAACTGAGGGGAAACCTCATTAGGGTCTGTAACTTCCTCCTGAGGGAAAGAGGAGGCACTGATCTCTCCTCTCTGGTGACCAGTGACAGGACCCGAGGGAATGGCTTGAAGTTGCGTCAGGGCAGGTTTAGCTTGGACATTAGAGAGAGGTTCTTTTCCCACAGGGTGGCTGGACACTGGAACAGGCTCCCCAGGGCAGTGGTCACAGTACCAGCCTGACAGAGTTCAAGAAGTGTTTGGACAATGCTCTCAGACATTGTGACTCTTGGAGATGATGTTGTGCAGGGCCAGGAATGGGACCTGATGATCCTTTAGGGTCCCTTCCAAGTCAGCATATTCTGTGATTCTGTGAAATTTAACTGGCTTCTTAACTCAGAATGAATTTTCTTGAGGAGTGTAACTTCAGGAATTGGTTAGATACTGGAATTTGGTTGATAGTGATACTGTAGGCAGTAGGAGACATTTTAGGATCAATTTATGGTTGAGTAATTACACTGTTTTTCTGCTTTCATTTGTAAACTGCTGTTCAAAATCAACCAAGTGTATAGGGTGTTTCTAGCAAGGACAAGCAATCAGCCACTCACATCTCTGTAATAAAAATTCAGAGGCAAGTACTTGAGTTGGGATTTAAACATCCAGAGAAGTTTGTTATGCTTTACAGTTGGATTTGACAGTTAACCACTAACTTGCAAGAGACCTTTTTATTTACTAACTTTAGAAGTTTATTGTAGCACTTACCTTTAGATCTTGCATCTCCTCATTTACCTGAAAATAGTATATCTACTCCGTAATAATTTTTAGAGCTACTGAAATTTCATGCATCAAAGTTCACGACAAAATAAAACCAGGCAAAACAAAAGCTTCTAGCAGTGCTCCTCAAAATAACAAATGCAAAAAATACACTTGTGAAGACCAATGGTGCTATAACAGCTTTATTTTTTACTTAATACAAGGCAATTAGAGTGCCTTTTAATACTTCACATAACAGATATTAGCAAATACAAATATATATACTTTTTTTTTTTTTGCTTTTAATGAAAATGTCCATTTAAGGATTTAACTTAGAAATTTCAGTTGTGAAATCTCTCTAGATTTTTGCAAAGTTAACAGATATTCCAGTGCAAAAATAGATCCCATTACAGATAGCATAAAGTGCTTGGAACGAAGGACCAACTATAATTCAGGAGGGAAAGATAAGCACAAAAGTGGTTGTTTAACCATGGGGAAAAATACAACAAATTCTTACTGAAATACAAATATAATAAAAAGAGGGATGCAACATGTCAATAGTACTGAAGTTTAAACTCAGTGCGGTTTCATTATCAAGAGTGGTTCATATAATGTGTATGACTCTAGAGTGATTTTTCCCCAACACATACTCAAATGAATAAAAGCTAGTGGCTGTCTGAATGTATTCCATGACGAATCTTCATGCCAGTGTTGCATTATGTTGTCTGTTCAGTAGAAATCATGCAGATCAGAGCTGTGAAGTAATTTGGTTAATATCCACATTTACTGCAACATTTTGTCACAGACAGCAGACCCTGTAAGCATGGTGGTCATGGGGCAATAGAAATCAAGAATCTTTTTGGTGGGCTAAGGAAAGTGTAACTGTTGTTTCCTGATACAAGAATAATTTAAATGAGCAGTTACCAAGAGCAAACCACAGCCCTTTCAGGAATAAATCTGAATCCTCCTAGAACTCTTTCTAGCTCTACACGCACTAGTTTGGGGCAGTGCAAAACGCTAGCCCTTCACTTCAGTGACTTAATGCTGATTTGCAATAGTGACTTCTAGCAGTGGCAAGCCTCCAGTACAAGCTACTTGTTCCAATGATTCCGCAACATACTTGCAAGCCTGTCCTGGAGTAGTCGTGGCTGTAGCTCTGCTGTCTCTGCACCTGGAATTCTGTATTCATCACCCTTTAACTCATCCCCATAGAGTGACGATGCGATAAAGGTAATAACAAAGCATGTTTTAAGTGAGGTATACCAATCCCCTTTACACTCCTTTTCTCAATCCCCTTAACAATGAATTATACAGATTAAAAAAAAAAAAAAAGTATGAAAAAGGCACTTGAGCAGAGCCTGTAGTAAGCTCTTACATTACCTCAAGGCAGGACAAAGAGGGACAAGGAACTTGTTTTAACTGTGTTTCAAAAATGTTGGAGTTGGTCAGTGTTACCAAGTATACTTGGAAATGTGTGATCAATCTTCTTTGGGTTCATACCAGCCTTTTCCGTGTTTGCTGGGCTGCTATGGTTATTCACAGAAGAAAATGGTCCATGATTGATTCATGGAGTAGCATCAAAACCAGTGCAGAACCTGTGTGGGTATTTAAGGCAGAGACACGACATACAGGAACAGCTCAGGAACTGCACTTGTGTTCAAACCACATTACTGAACTAATTTTCAAATACAAAAGCAACACAGCAGGGCCTTAAAAGCATACTCTTCCTTGACCATTGCACAGTGTGAACAAGAATTGGTTGTTCTTACTATGTAATTTCCCCTCTAATATTAGTCTGGCTTTGTAAAACTTGAGAATTTGACTGATGAACAGTAGGACTATTATTTTGAACTCTCTTGTTTTTCAGGGAGATTTTTACTGAAACAGTCATTTGTCATAGGTATAATAGGGGTGTATTCTCCAGTTAGGGATCACCTAAGGACTGAAACTACACTGCACGAAAGAAGCAGAAACTTACACATCAATGTTATACCAGTTTCCAAACAGGAAAATTTTAGGGGAACAACTTGCAGTTCTTTGCAGATAGCAGCTGATTGCTAGAATCTGGAACATGGTCAGATCATGAATGCAGATATCTACCACATGGATAGAAAGAAAGCGTAGCATTACAGGCATAATGTAAAGAAATACTGTGGCTACAAAGATCAACTGAAAGCATTTTTAATCCCTAATTATGCTACCTACCTATTTAAAGTCATAAATAATACTGTTTAAAAAAAAAAAAAATCTACATCTCATTTCTAGTTTTATCTGGCAAAGCCAGAAACAGCAACATGCTTGTGCTAAGCAGTAATTCCAGACGATGGGTACCTTTCTGGTGCAAAGCAGGAGTTAAAGAGCAGATATTACAAATCTGAGTGACAGCTCATGATTTAGAATTTGCTCTTGGCATTAGCAGCTTGTACAACTACTGAGTTTGCTGCTGTGGTCCAAACCCTGTGTCTGCTTCTCACCCACTTCTTCCTACTAGACGTTCATGCAGCTGCAACAGTACCTCAAAGGAGCAGGGAAGTACTCAACTGCACAAACACCTAGTCAGAGTATGTTGTTTATTGTTATGCTGGTGGGACAATCATGCATTTGGAGGGTTCACAGTTCTGCATATCACCACTTGCTGATGACGATGTATGGTTATGATGGCCTGTCTCTTGCCATCCCACCTGCACAGTACTGCTTTGTGGCCTCAGATTTGTCACCACCGACCTACACCAGTCTAGAGAATGCCAGCTGGTCAGGTAAGCTTTCACAACCCAGGGCTACAGCACTGGTGGTGACTTTTCTTGCCACTGGCTGTTTTGGTGCATTCATTGCCAGCAATGGATATAGCACCAGAACATTCCCAATCCTGACATGAATGTTCTAAAGACTAAAACATGCATGTTTAAAATACCTGTAAATAACCACTGGCCATGATTCCTCACTGAATTATTTTAGCAACCCTAATAAAAACATACTGTACAGAACAAGATACAGTATCGTTGAAAGCCCACAGCATCTCATGGGTGCTTTACCACAGCTTCAGAGTTATACTGTAATGAGCTAAGTTCAAGTCTTTCACTGGAGAACAGTACAAGACGACTCCATGAGGCACTGCCCCTGTAAAGGAATTGTTTTCATTGCATTGAATTGCATTGCATTGAATGGTTATCAGTAGAGTGTCCAGTTGCTTTTCCTCTAGCTTCTTTGGGAGTATCCTATCCCAGGAAAAGGAAGTTTGCATTCTGCTCATAATTTCTTTGAAGAAATTGGCTCACACACAACTTTCTTTTACCTTCTCATCTTGCAGGAAGGAGTTAAGGATTGCAATGTCTACCACAGTCTGGTTTTTGTGCAATGACAGGTCCTTAGTATGGTCATCATCACTTTGGTCCTTAGCAAAATTTACAAAAACCTACAAGAAAAAAGGCCATGTCACACACCACCATAGTATTTCATTAATTAATGGCATTTTAAGCACTGAAATTGTCCTAGGGTTCAGTATTCTACTTTGTTTAAATGCCCTTGTAAGATAGGTCAGCTAAACTGGTGGATTTACTCTCTAAAAGAAACTTTTGGCATCCAGGCTACTAAAAACTTACTTGGTCAAGTGTGGTCTGAGAAACGGAGTAGTCTTCTATGTGGAGTCTCTTTTTGTTCTGCGAGAGGATACTGAATATTTTGGCCAGAGAGGATGGTGAAGAAGGAAGTTGGTACTGCAGCATATTCCGATGTTTTTCCTTCAGGACACTTCCAGGAAAGGCATGCCCAAAAAACTCCTCAACAGGCTTCAGGTCTGGGTTTGCCCCTGCAATTCTTACCACTATGGTGTAACCGTCTCCAAACCTGCAAACAAAAATGTCAGTACAAGAGTTTAGTGCTTCCGAAATACAAGTGAGCCTAAAAATCCAGCAGCATTTTCCACAGTCAGAATAGCAATGGAAGTGCAGCATGAGGAACTGAGCCTAACTGTATCTCCCTAGAAATGCAAGTAACTCTGGTGTAAGTAAAAAGGAAACACCAACCTGTTCTTTAGATGCTGGACACTGCCCAGACACCTGAATCGCCCATTGACCATTATCGCCATTCGAGTGCACAGGGCTTCACATTCTTCCATGCTGCAGGCAGAAATAACTTCATCAGTACTGCAAGCAGCAGTTGAAGGGCACAGCAGAAAGGCTGGGCTTAGCATCCAGTCCTGGCAGATGTAAAAGCCAGGGTGTGACACAAGTGGGCTGCTACTTACCTGTGAGATGTGAGCACCACTGATCTCCCCTCCTTGATTACACTCAGAGCACAGTTCCACAAGAAGCGACGTGCTTTGGGATCCATCCCTGTTGTTGGCTCATCCTGCAAAATGTTTACAAAAAACAAATTACGCTGCTATATTCCACTGACAAATACCTCATCTTTGAAATGACCTGTCCATCCTGATTATGGAAAGATTGAAAGTAAGGAAGCTTGATTCATTTTCTAAAATGCAAAAATAACTTATGCTGCAGATTTTTAATTAGTCTTCATTTGAACCTGTTTCTCTGTTTTGCAAGAAAAATATTGATGAGCAAAGGTTGCAGACTCATCAGGAACACCACAGGTGTCCCTCCAATGAGGGCAATGGCTGTGGAAAGCTTGCGTCTGTTTCCTCCACTGTAATTCCCAGCATATTTTTCTCCATATTTCACAAGGCCCAGTTTCCGAATTGCCCACTCACCAACCTATGACAGAAAACACACCACCACCACCTTCAATCAAGCACAACATCTGCACGAAGAGACTTTTTTTACAAGCTTTGGCTTCAAAAGCAGCTTTCAGAAGGGCCATTCACCTGAGGATCTAATGTGGCATGGATATGGGTTTTGAAACATCCTGTGCACCTCTGGATCGGGATCTATGCACCCAGGAGGCCTGAAAAAATCATATGACTGCAGCTTATTGGCCAGTGGGCATGAGTTCAACATCAGCTGAGCCACGTTAACCAACAGTCCAGTGCTCCCAGCAGCACCAGCTTCAGTGAACTTTCCTGTTACTGAGGCCTTACAGCAGAGACGTGGACACTAGTGACCCACAGCAATCTTAGCCTGTGGTGCATCTTAGCCCATTGCATAGGTGGGATCTGGTTTGTTGTTCAGTAGCAACCCCAATGGTGCCAACAGGCAGGTGGTGTTGCTCTGTAAACTAAAGTGTGTTAAGGGGAAGCGATTCAGCTGCTACTCAAATCACATCCAGTACTGGATCCTTTTTTATATGGAGCTGGTGAGAACATCACATGGAAGAACTCGGCAGCAATCTTAGACGGAGACTGCGGCTTTCACCCATCGTGTCTGCCCTCACAGAAGGATATCATCTACCTAGAGCACCCAGGTCTCATCCAGTAAAAACTGTTAATTCCAGGAAACAGAATTGAGAAGGGTGCTGCATGATACTGGCAGCTGTCACCAAATGCCTAAAGACTTATTGTAACCTCATGTATGAATGCTGAAATAGCATCACTTTAATGGTGCACCATGATCAACTGGAAAGCTGTAAAAAGTCAGCACAAGGCTTCTGCTAAGCTGTAGAGTGTTTGCTTCTGGGGACGTTAAAGAATTAACACTTGACAGCAGGTGAGATTCTGCATGACCTGAAGCTCCATAGTCCAATAATTCTTAAAGGAAGAAAGTTGTTCAGTGGAGAAGAGCATTCACTCTGAGAACACAGGACCCAAATAATCTGCCCTTCCATTTAGTATGCTTTTCCAGGCAGCACTGAAAAAACAGGGCAACTCTTGGGTTTCGCTGAAGGAAAGGAGGGCAGATTTCACCCTACAGTATCTTCAACAGCTTCAGATCATGGCAT
This sequence comes from Chaetops frenatus, assembly GCA_013400775.1. Classification (NCBI taxonomy): domain Eukaryota; kingdom Metazoa; phylum Chordata; class Aves; order Passeriformes; family Picathartidae; genus Chaetops; species Chaetops frenatus. The sequence continues at coordinate 123,734 of VZTR01031432.1, read as the reverse complement.
TACATGAGTTGCAGGGAGGGTGCATGCAAGCAAAAACGTGCAAGCTGGTCACTGGGGTCGGTCCTATGGTGTTTCATTTACCTTGCAGACTTCTTTCTCTGGAACACCTCTCAGGAGTGCAAAGAACTCCAAGTGCTCTCGCCCTGTCAGGAGCTCATTAACAGCATCAAACTGTGGGCAGTAGCCCATGTTCTGATGGACTTCCTGGATGTTGGACAAGATACTGTAAAAGAAAAAACCCTTTGTTAGGACTTCATGAGCATATGCTGCTATTTTAGATGTTACAACAGTGTGAAGCAGTGTTTCTGGAATCACTGAACTAACTAAAATACAGGATCCTAGAAGTCCATCTTAGTCAAGTTACCTTTGATCTCTCTCCCAATTTTCCCCCTTTCAAAAAAAAAACAAAAAAGACATTTAAATGTTGAAGAGCTGTTACTCAGAAATTACTACCAGACTAAATCAACTTTCCTAAGCCACTAACATCCTTAACCAGACTCGAACAAGGGCTGAAACAGATGCCAGGAGTTGTAAACAGGAAAAGTGGAAGAGAGTTTTGATGTGTAGCTGTTAAAACCAGAGGAGAAAGCAGAGAAAAGATGCATTGTCTTTCACCTGTTTCCTTTGAGGAAAGCTTCTCCTCCCGTCACATCCGTATCACCAGTTAGCATCTTAAAAGTGGATGACTTGCCAGCACCATTTACTCCCAGGAGTCCAAAGCACTGGGGATACAAATGAGCACAGTGTATTTGAGAACAGGATCCAGCTGCATCATTCTCAGCACTAGCAAGATGGGAAGAAGCAAACGACCCTCAGGACAGCTACAGGGACTCAAGTCCACTTTCAGAAAAAAACCCTTTAAAAACTTCTGGGCTTTTATTTTAAGTATAAAAATTTAGGCTGGAAAGATGAACAAACTGTGGTGTCACCTTGGTACACTGACACCACAGTTCATCTGTGCCAAACCTTGCATACTGGTGTTTGGTTTCTGGTCCCAGACACTGGGAGTTAAGTTTATCTTCTTCAAAGGCAGATTATCTTCTTCAAACACACAGAACCAGAGACTGCTTCAGCTTCTACCTTCTTTTGGTATATTTCAAACATTCATCTGGTTTTGATCTTACTCCACTCTGTGCTGTCTTGTGGTTCCTAAATACTGCAGTAATAGCAAAACAATGCATTTAACAAATAAGCTTACTTCTCCTGGAGGGATTCCAACACAGATCCTATCAACTGCTGGCTTTCTCTTCATTCTGTAAATCTGAAATCATAAGAAAAACAAATGAGAAGGACAACATCAAAGAACTATGTCTAATTAGAGCTGTACATATTCAACACTCCCAACTTGATCCAGTTTTGACCCCACTAAATTCCTCTTGATAAGGCACTGTGAACTGCATAGTTTTGTGTCCATGAGTACAAACTTAGAAGTTCTGTCACCTTGGTTAGCTCCTTGATTTCCAAAATGTCACTCTGTCCTCCTCCACTAATTATCCTCTGCCTCTCTCTGGTTACATCCTCATCTTCATCATTCACAGGAGGTAGCTTGGCGTAGACAGGCCTGAAGAAAGCAACATGATAAAGCCTTAGCAGAAGAGGACAGGGCCTTCACAGGTAATATTCTCCCCATTTCATAGGCTTCACCTATGAATAACAACTTCACCTGCCTGTAGTGGTGCAGTAGAGAGGATAACCTACCTGGGTTTGATGAAGAACCTGTACTGGATGAGCACTGTGATGAGAAAAAACACAACACCCTCGACTGCCATGGCAAAGAGGTTCCTTCCCACCAGGTCCCATGACAGAGGGGACACAAAACGATTCTCTCCTGCCAAAATGGAGAGATTGTGGGATTAAAAGCACAATCACTTTTCCAGAGCAAGGGGAACAAGCTAGCATTTCTTCCAGCGAAGCTCACCAAACTGGGCACTGGGACAACTGGTGATCAGCCAGTTGCAGAAGGGAAGGGTTAGACCACACAAGGGGCCAGCTGTGGCTGCATGGACATTTTTACTGTAGCAAGGCTGGGACTCAGGCCCAGAGAATTCAGTCTGCCAAAGAGCTAGCCCACCTTCCCAAAAGTTTAGTGAAGCACTGAAAGACTGTGACTCGGGCCTGGCATCTGCATGCCAGAAAAAGAATATCCAGCTTTCCAGAACATCAGCCACTCCTTACACTAGATCTCCACAAAATTTTCTTTATGCATTTTTATTTAATGCTCTTAACTTAAAACTCTTTGGATCTATCTACCAGTTTCTCTTAACGACTTAGAGTGGAAGGCTGCAATGATTTTCCATGTTTGACTAGGTCTGTGCTGCAAATTGTGCACTTTGTGTTCCTGAAAAGTTAGAGGAACTCATCTGCAGCAGACTCTAGATTTCTCTGTTCCTTTCAGGCCATTGTCTCTGTGATACCCGATTTCATTTACCAAATCTCTCCAGAGCATCAGCCATAGCCTGGTTTTTCACCATGTCAATGAGTCCCCGCCCCAGGCAGAAGTGGGGGAAGATGAGGAAGACAGACTTCAGGATGTCATTGATGTCCTTCAGCTTCTGTTAAGAAAAAAAATCAAGTGCCAGTGAGCCAGCTGAGCAGAAAGCAGCCACCACCTCCCAAAAGTGACCCATGTTGTCATTGATCCTTCCTTCCCTTCCCCAACACTGCAACTCCACAAAAATTCAAGGATTAGAAATGTTCTCCAAAGATCCAGGGCCATGGCTCCTCTGGACAATCAGTGTTGTGTTGCTCATGATGCTATTAACACAAGCAAACTGTAACAGAAGGTTTTTCCAAACACCCACAGTCTAAAAGGCAGCATCTGCAAACAATGATGCACAAAAAGGTACTGGCTGAGGGTACAGGGAAGTTGAGCTTGCACAGACTGGTTATGTCAGTGCCTGTAGAGAGCTCCTCCCTCTCCCATATTGGAAGCTCTAATCCTTTTCCTTTGTTGTCTTCCAGCTGGCTTAGCCCATGGATTGAACTGATAGCAGCCTGAGTTCCTGTTCTGCCAGGTACTCATCTTTGAGCATGTACTCATTTTTACTGAGCTAGAACAGGCTTTGTAACAAAAGGAACCATGATCAAGGACTGTGTCCTTATGCCCACAGGAAGAGGTACAATCAACAAGTAACTCCCATGGCATCTCCTGAGTCTCCTCCCACAAGGAACACTTCACACCACTGTGGGTCAAACAGTGCTTGCTAAGTCATCTTGTTCTCTACAAGCATGAGAGGAACTTGTATCTTCCCCAGGAGGCATGTAGTGTTACAAAACTGAAGTGTGTAAGCTCCCCAACATAGCTGGAGAGGTATCTAGAATAGGAGGCAAAATTCAGGGCAACTAAATGGCTGGGTGATTAAATGGCCTTAGCAGATGGAAAATACCCTTCTTTAAGAACATACAAGAAACATATCTTATGTTCTTCTTGAACATAAGAAAATTCTATTTTTTTTTACCCTAAGAATGACTGAAAAGTGGAAAACGTTTTCCAGAGACACTGTGGAGTCTCTCCTTAGAAATGTTAAAATCTGATGGCTCTGAGCAACCTGCTTGCAATCGTTTGACCTTGGCCCCCCACTACACAAACACAGGCCATGCAAACCCAATACACTGCTGTAGCTGATCCTGCTCAGAGGCTGGACTACACAATCTCAGGAGCTCCCTCCCCACCCTAACTACTCTGTGAGCTTTCCTAAAGAGAGCCTTAATCCATGTCCACCAGAACCTGTGTTTAAACTGCTGCTGAAGAAGTTTAAATGGGTACAGGCCAGGGCCTAGCTTTTCTGGAGAACTGGCTGCTAAAGGCAACATGGAACCAACGTCAAACTAGATTGTGGCAGCACAAGAACAGTGAGGAGCCTCTGGAAAAACATACATTGTTGGTGAAGAGCTCCAGGACAAAGGTGGCCACACTCCCATTGATACCAATGAAGAGATTCACACTGGTCAGCACAACATATGCTGTGCTGGGGATTTTGAACACAAAGGAGGCCGGATACATGAGAGGGGTGATGGACCACCTGGCAAGAAAAAGGCAGCAACATCAGGTAAAAGCCTTCCAAGTACAAGAGCCTTCCCAGTAATCCTCTGATGAGAAATCTCTTACCCATAGAGAAACAGAAGGAGAGCCAGCACAGGCAAGTTGGAGGAGGATACATAGGACTTCTGTTGGAAGCAGATGAAGATGATGACAACTAGTGTGGCTGGAACAATGTAGTTGCACTGGAAGGTGAAAAACACGACTTTAGATTTCTTTCCAGATGACATAAAAAAGAAGAGAGATGGTTTTTTTCTCTAATCCAATAGTTTTCAAAACTCTTCAGTGTTCCCAAAGACTCTTAAAAGTGTCGTGTATGAACCATAATACAGTACACATGACTTTACATTTCTTGGTCCCTCTAGAAGTAGTCAGTAGACTCTCAGAAGTTTTGGATATCACAGGTTGAGGAAACTCTGTCTGCTTTGGACAGAGCAGAACAAGGGGCTACACAAACAAATATTTTTGGGTAAGTATTTCAGAGTGACATAACAAATGCTAATGATTGAGCTTATAGTTGTCCTCCCATCCTTGACCCACTGAGACAAACCACTGCCCCAAGAGAGTAAACACAAAAGCCATGGTCACAGTTGTTATTCACTGAAATAATGTGGTTCCCACTGACCCAAACTGCACTTTGCACTTCAAGACACCCTGGAAAAACAGAATGGAGATAGTTTAGCCCAGCCC
>VZTR01031432.1:91205-118693 GCA_013400775.1 Chaetops frenatus | reverse complement strand
GAAAACCACAAAGCTGGCAGGAACAAAGGACATGGCAAAGATCACACAGATGGAGACGAGGACATCCACAGAAGTGGTCATCCTGGACAAAAAAAGGAAGAAAGCAAATTGTTTGTATGCTGGTACTGGCTCCTTTGATATGAAATGAGGCAGCTCATGCAGGGCAGGGCAGAAACTATTTCTTCTTCTGTTGCCCTTATTCTCAGAATCCTGAGTAAAGGATTATCATGCAAGACACTGTTAATTGCATGTAGCAAAANAGCATAACAGACTCCTTTCTGCTTCCCTTATCGTCACCACTTTGTTTCCCACATAATCCATTTCCTGGGGTTGTTGGGGTTTGCCTTTTTTTAGTGTTGTTTCAAAGTCCAGAAGTACCTGCCCATCATCTGCCACTGTTTTATGGATTGAAGGATGTATATGCACACAGATTTTAAGTCCTGACTCTGATCATAGTGGGAGTGGACTAGTCAGTGACTCCATGAAGTAAACCCTGTGTATCCCCCAACTTGAGACAGTGGGTAAAATGGAACTGGACCTATCAGTGGTTCCTTGCCAAATGGTGGGGACAAAAGAATGACCATATTCATGGTGAGACACCTTTCTGAAGGTGGCTGAGAGGAATTCCCTAGAGTTGCAAAAGGTCTGAGTCCTAACAAGGACTGGTTCTTCCCTGCAGCTTCCAGGGACTCAGAGACAGAGAAAGTCTGTACAGCAGTGTTGTTAAACAGCAAGTCCTCAGCAGCACAGGGTGCTACCTGCCCAGACCAGAGAAAACAAGGCCTGCAGGTTAGAGCATAAATGGCAGAGGCCACTGACTGTCCATCACTGAGGCCAAAACCTCCCATGTTGCCTGTTTCCAGCCATCAGCAATGAGCCCAAACCCACCCATATTTGTGTCACAACTTACAGGGCTACTTCAGAGAGCTGCTGCTTGGTGAGGTTGAGTGGATGATTGAAGGCAGTGATCCCATAAGCACTGGGGTTTTCACCCTGCTGCAGGTTGGCCCGAAGGATGGCATTGTTGATCACATTCACAAAGGATGCAATGGCATGCCAGCCCTTGTTGTTAAACCACACCTACAAGACACCACATCAGCATCAGAAAGGCACCAGGTACATCAGCTACCTAAAAGCTTCCAAAGCCCTGCAGAACATCCCTTCCTCTGTTGAGGGCATATTTCTACCCACATCCTTCCAGCTAGCTTGCTGAGGGGCAGAACACAGTTTAATCAATAAGCACAGAAGGCTGCTGGAAGCTATCACTGATCCAGCACTGAACTCCTTTTGGCACTTAGGCCTAGACTCCACAGGAGAAACAGATTTTTAGGAAACGCACATAAAACTGCAAGCTACATCTACTCCACCCGCAAATACGAAGAACTCTGGTCTACACAGTTTTCCAAGACAAACTGCTGCGACTGCAGGTCACCAGAGCTTCAAATACCAGGCACAGAAATGACGATTGGTTAATTTACCTTCACATTATTCTTTGTATCCAGGCCCTTCATGAAACTTGATAAGCTATTGAGAAATCGATCCCCAGAACTCCCCTGCAAACAGCAAAGAGATAGTTATTTCCCCTCGAAGAATACCTTTACTCATACCCTGGGGTCCAGCAGAGGCTACACAATGTTTTTCACAGCTCTGACAGCTTTCTGGCATCTCAACAGCCTCTACCCACCAAGCTGGAGGTGGTAAGAATGCTGAGTAACTGCAGCTTCCCTTCACCCTTTCCTTTCTGTAGTCTCACCAGTAAGAGTGGTCAGTCTTACACCTGCTTTTTTCCCAGTAAAATGTATTAACCAAAGTTACAGGCAATCTTCAGATACATTGCAGCCCACAGGCTGGCAGCTGGGAGAAAACAGTGGCCCAAATTCTCTTCTGAACCAAGGCAGACTCAGCACAGGAAGGTTCAACTGAGGTTTTGAAGATGGCAGCAACCATTTGTTAATTCCCCAAAACAACCCACCCTGTCCTGCCACAAAACATTCAGATGTATGCAATCCCCACTGGCTTGCAGTGGTGCTGGGCAGAACCCCCATCAGCAACATGGGTAAGCTTCAACTGAGCATGTCTTCAAGCCTTCTGCTACTCCCACACAACAGCCTGGGAGATCTCAGCTCAGAGGTAGTGGGGAGAAGTCAGTGGACACAGCTAACATACACATGTTTCTCATTTTATGGCTTCCAAGTCATCTCCCAATGAACAAGACCCAATATTAGTGCATCCTGGCCTTATGGGGGACAACTACTTACCTGTGCCAGCTCCAAAATTTTCTTCACCTGTTTAATGGCATCAGTGACTTCATGGCTTGGAGGAAGCATGAGGGAACTGCTGGCTCCCAAGGAAAAGCCACCATACCTGAAAGTTCAGACAGAAAGTGACGCTAAGACATGACTATTCACTGCCCTCCAGAAAATGCCACTCCTCATCCTTCTTCATGTGTCTTCTCTTCCTGCAGTGCATGCAGGGATGACTTATATTTTCCTACATAGCTGCTTAGCCATGAAGTTTTCTACTCTCTGTTTCTGGGGTTAAATACTTGTATCATTATTTCTCAGCATGCTGTCCATTTAATAAAGGCAGCTATTCTCTGCTGCAGGCAAAGCAGAACATCTCCCTGCTGGCCTTACTTGGAAGATTAGCACCTCCTGGGATACAGTACCATGCACACTGGTCATGCAAGTCTTTTCAGGACTGCTCTTTGCCTAAGGCAAACATGATGTCCAGTGCTCTGGGATTGTCCCAGTTTATCCCTAAACATCTTCCTCCAACATCTGGCAGTTAAGAGTCCTATAACACAAACTGCAAAGCAGGGTCCTGCTAAATATTATGCTCAAGGTTTAGTGGACACATACAAGCTGAAGAAAAGGCAGTCACTCACCTGAACTCATTCACCCAGATTTTATTCTTTAAGCTGCAGAGAGAAAAGAAGAATTGATGCATAAAACATAGAACCAGAGGAGAGATAGACCTAACAAAGCTGCAGGCACATGGCCAGGGAAAAGAGTGAAATAGCCTCTCACATCTAATATACCTCCCACCATTCCTCTTCAGTGTAATCCCTAGAGCTGGTGCCCAGGCTTCCCCCACAATCTGCCTATGAGGGTAAGAACACAGCATCCCTGACAAAGCAGAAACATCACCTGAGCTGAGCGTCAGGGCTATCTGAGGACCTGAGTGGATTTGGTTCACTACTGAAGAGTTTGGGCTGCTTGGGCCTAATTTCCCGATCTGTGCCATCCCCCGTAGAGCAAGATGTGTTTGGTGGGGAGAGAAGGGGCAGTGTTTGACAGGTACCTTTTCCCAATGATCTGCGCGTAGGTCTTCACTAGGTAGTCTGATATATTGCGGCCTGTCAGATTCTGGAGGATGTCAGCTGTGTCTTGCTCACGCTGGCGTCACCAGTGAAAACACAGATAAAAGCTCATCAGAAAACACAGGTGCTGAGTGAAATAAATCTCGTGCAGTGCTGCATGCAAGAATCACACCTGGCTACTCTGCTCCTCACGAGCATTCCTCGCTGCAGTACCATGGAGCAATGCTCCCTCCTACCTGTGGGGGTGGCAGCCCGCCTGCACCAGGGGGGCACACGGGCAGCATCTTCTTGATCTTCTCACTGCTGCACTCGCAAGATGGGGAAGGATTTTCCATGCTCCAGTTGCCTTTCAGAAAGATCTCCAGGACTGTCTCTGGGACTGAAGCAGTGGTCCAGTCCTTCTGCCCCACAGTGCAAGGAGTGTCTCTGTGTTTGGAAAGGGGCAAGACAAAAGCAGTTTTTAAGACAAATATGATGGCCTTTGCTTACGAGACATTTAAACATCAAACTCCACAGTCCCCAGAAGAGGCAGTGTGTTTCTGACCTCACTGAGACACACAGCTCAGAGTGACAGATCAGACTTGGCAGCTTTTAATAGACCACACTGCCAAAGAAACTGAGGCTGGCCAACACTGAGTAGCATCAGACACTCCCCTCTCTATATTATAATTAAATGCTTTGTTTCAGCCAGTCCCGGCAGGCACAGTGTCCAGAGTTCAGGGAGCATCTGGAGAATGCTCTTAGTCACATGGTTTAGTTTGAAGTCATCCTGCGAGGAACAGATAGTTGAACTCAATGATTCTCATGGCTCTCTTCCAACTTGAGACAACCTGTGATTTTAAGATCACAGTAGAATCTTCTCGGATGACTCCTTGGACAATATTTCTGCCTTTGGGGCACCAAAACACTGCTCTTCCCAAGGCAGCAGTGAGCAGCTTTTTTCCCATGGCCCATTGGTAGAATAGCTCAGCTTTCATGCCTATTATAAAAGATGCAGCTTACTTTCCACCACTGGCCAGTGTATCAGACACCTTGCTCCCCTCCCCATTATCCTGTGAACATGAGCTGCAGGTCTTCTGGACACACCATCTTGAACTCCTGGAGTGTACACCTCTCCTACATGCACAGACTAGATCTTCAGTGAATTGCCCAAGGCCATCCACCAAGTCAGGTGGTAGAGTAAGGAAAGAACACAAATGCTGTCTGGCTCTCCACTCCTTCTGCTGGTGTTTGTGGGGTGCTAACATAGGTTTCTAGTGCAGTTGGAAACAAAGGATTATGGAGTGGAAATAGCTACAGTCAACAACATACAGCAATATAAACAGATCCTTTACCATGTTCAGAACTGAACAGTAATTTGAGTCATTTCCTCTCTCCATCTCTGTCAGCAGGGACTTGCACTCAAACCTCACTTCCTCACCAGACTGAAGGCTGGCAACTTTTAAAAAGGTTCTGAGCAGAAGAACTGAATGTAATTACAACTCTTTCGGCTTAAATCCTGCTCTGGCCTTGCATTATTATAATTTCCTAAAGTCACCTAGAGCTGCCAGGGATGTGCTTCCTGTTCCCAGACCAGAGTTCTACTTACGGGATGAAATGTCCCTGCATGCAGCGTGTTCCAAACCCCGGTTTATCAAGGAGGGCGTCCAAAAGCTTGTGAGTGCCTGCATCCTCTGGAGCATCATTGCTATGGGAACAGCACAAAAAACACTACCAGTAAGTGTGGCAACAAGCACACAGTAAAAGAGCCAACAGAGCAAGGCCAAGAGCACGGTGAAAGGATATGGGTGGGGATTTGCCCTTGAAGAATGCTTGGCCTAAGAGCACACATACATTTGTAGTCTTTGTACACAGTGTTAGGAGAGTCACAGCACCATTCAGAAATAGATATGGCCTTGCCTGTACTTAGAGCTGGCATTTAAAGCTCAAGGAAGAAAACACCAGGCCTCTCTTTTAAAACATGCTTCTGAGATAAGCACAAAACCCAAATCAACCTGTTAAGGACCCCAGTAACTCAAGCTTGCAAAGAAGAGAATTTATAGGCCATACAAAACATACCTAATAAAAGTGTACTGCTCATCATACATCCAGGGTTGTAATTCCAGGCTGGGATACTTCCCAAAAGGAGGAACAATCAGGCTGAACATGAGAGCAATACACACAAAGACAGCTGGCAGCACAATCTGAAATCGCAAGGAAAAAACAAGTTTTTTAAGAAAATGTTTCCAGAGGCATTAGGAGTTATGTTTGAATCACTTATTGGATCAAAACTTTTTCAAAGTATCCCAGTAATACCTTTGCTGTTTACACCAAAACAGTGCTAGACACCAATGCAAGATCTATCTTGCCATTCAATCAGGGAATTCACTTCAGATGCAGAGGATTTAGCCTGCAAATGCTGTTCTCAAGGGCAAAACTACATTCTGCTGTGCAAGAACACTGTAACCACATGGTTTATGACAAAACTCCTTTCACTTGCACAGGCCTCCTTCTACCCACACGTGCAGTGAAGGCTAATTTTGGTTATCTGCATTCCCTTGAGCTTTTTAGCCCACCATCAACTCAGACTATAATACATGGTCCAGAGCTGTCCCTGCTGAGGGACTCTGCTTATTTTGGATGCTCTCACCTGGGCAAAGAAGCCCTTCCGGCTTCTCTTGGCAATGAGCATCCTCTTCCACAACAGAGCCATGAACTGCTGCTGGGTGAGCTTCCAGCCCTTCATCTGGTAGGAGCCTTTCCCATCCATGCCACTGAGAAGGTCTGTCTCTCTGGATTCTGCTAGCAAGAAGAAATGACCCTCATTCAAAAATTCAGGAGACACAGGTTTCTTCTGAAGACAAAAAGTGATGGCTGGAGTAGCCACTCTCAGTCACCAAAGGAAAAAAAAAAAAGCATCAATACAACAGAAATTTACATGAATATTTTCTCCCTTACATCTGAGCTTTGAATGAGAGGATTGAGCAGGCTCTGCATCCTCCACACTATCCACTAATCCTAAAAGCAAATACATCACCACTCCTTTGGCAGTCTCAGCCTTCACATCTGCAGTACTTATAATAGGAAAGAGCATCCACAAGAAGGAAACAGGCTTGGACTCTAGTAATACCTGGGTCTATGTCTGAGTCATTAGGATCAAATGCATCATCTTCTGTAAAGGGACGAAGGCAGCTCTGTCTGTCTCCAAACACACGTCTGTTCCTTCTGGCTGGCAACGTCCCATCTGAAAATAATGCAGTTATGGTTAGCTGAACTGCTTCAGTCAATCTCCAGTTAGCCCCAGAAAAACAAAAGCAATAAATTTTCATTTTACATATTTTCCATTTGCAAACTGAAGAATTGATCTGGAGTGACTTCAGTGCAGGTAAAAGCAAAATCAAGACTGTCATGCTGTAGTGGGTCATGTTTTATACACCATACTTTGTGTGACATCCCAGAAATTTCTAGTGCACTTGACACTTTTTTTTCCCCCAGGGTAACAGCAGGCCACTCTCATTGTAAGAAAACTCACTTGCTACATGAGAGTCTTATGCAGTCATGTGACTACAAGTGCAACTTGCTGTTATGAGCACTCAGTGCAGTGATCTGCTCTCAGAAAGAGAAAGCAATTTGGACCCTGCTGTGGTCTGATGTGTCAGGAGTCCTTCAGAGCAGACAACAGTGTCAGTCAAGTAATTTGCATTATATTCAAGCACTAGAAATTCTTCACTATTACAAAATAAACATGCTACTGAGTCAATTGACCTTTATAGCACATAAAAGCATGTATTAAATACACTAAAAACAGCTATTTCAGGTCATTAAAAATAAGAAGAGCTTCAGTTCAGTCTCAGTCAGGGTCTGTCACACCTTGGCATGTGTCACTTCTGTAGGAGACAACTATACCCACCTGAGGTTTCTGCATCCACACCACTATCATCAGCCACTTTCAGGAAGATCTGAAAAGGAATAATAAGTGTCAGTGAAAATCAAAAGAGGAGAGATATTGTGGGTACTGCTTCAGAAGATGCCACATGAGAGCAGCCGGCTGGCAGGTGCAATGAGAGAACACTGAGTTTATCCTCTGCATGATGGAGATGTGGACTTTGTGGCTTCTCTCCAATTGCTGGGAGCCAGACTGGTACCAGCTGTTTCCCCTTTCCACAGTATCAGTTCTTGGGCCATCTTTTCCATGTCTCAGAAACAGAGCAAGGAATTAAACTTGGAGAATCTCCTATTTCCCCATGCCTAACAGTGGTCACACTCTCACTCGAATAGGCACGTTCATGGAGCTTGACCCATTGACTCTCCTAAACCAGAAATAATCCATTTTCAAATTGCAGATAACGACCACAGTCTTCACAGCTGTGAAGGACCTAAAGGGCAACCTCAGTAAGTGACAACACAACGGTTTCAGTCTCCCTTGTCATTCTTTAAAAATAAACAAATAAAGACATTCCACATAGAGATAATGTGCATGATATCTCTATGATAAAAAAGGGAGTCTTGGTAGCTGAAACAGAGTCACATGGAACAAACCCTGAAACCACAAAAACATCCCTGACAAGGGTGTATGTCTAAATTGTTTATGTAATGCATGTATTCAGTACAGAAATGTATGTTTTCAGTTAAATGCAACACAAAGCATCCCTAAAAATAAAACAGACATTAGAAGCCAAATCAGGGACCAATCTACACAAAATGTATCAGCAAAGTACAGCTGAGTACATAGGACCTGTTCATGTTAGTCTGTACCACATTTCAGTTTATAATGCACACCTCTGTGAACAGACACACAGGGCAGAAGACAATCCATTTTGGAGACTAAGGCAAAGGTGCCTGTTCTGTCAATTTTTACAGAGAGTGATGAGGCTTCATCACATTCCTAGTTCTGCCATGATTCATTTTGCCTAGTTTAAGACAAACAGGAATCAGCAGCTCACTAACCTCCTCTAGAGTAGTTTCAGAGATGCCATAGCTGGAAATGCCAAGATCGGAAAGACGGTCATCAATTTCATGGAACAGCTCCACAAAAGCTCCCTCTTTAGCAGCTTTGTATGGCAAGACATAGGTTAGTTCATGGCCTATGTCCTCCACCAGTCTTGCCTCAGGAACATGTTTTGTAATGAGATTTGAAATCGCAGAGACATCTAGAAAAAACAAATGTAAAAGATAGTTTTGTTCTGGTCACTGCTCATTATGTGGAAAAAAGAGCTGAGCCTGAAAAATCTTGCCAGAAAAAAAGGAGGACAAGTAGGAAATCTCTGGAAAGAAGCTCATTTCCATGAAAAGTCTCATTTCTTTTTAATTTAACTCAAGTCTGGATAAAAGCCTGGACCAAAGCCTGGCTATACCTTCTTTGTGCAGAGCTTCGGAGAGCTTTTACATGCCACTGAAAGACCTGCAAATCATTGATTTACAGCTCACGAACATTATACACTGCTAACAGGCCAAGCAACTACAGAATATTCACTAATGCTCACAACAGCTTGAATTCAAAATGGCCCACTCAAGAAAAGCATTCCAATATTTAAAATACTAGCACTGTGAATTTAATAATTGTCCCAGGACCATAACTACATAGGAACAAGAAGGTTAAGGCAACTGTCCAAGGAGACCTACAAAGTAGTGTCAACTGGGATTCAATCTTAAATTCTTTTCCAAGCCTCACCTATTGTCAATGTGTCACTTTCATGGTCACTGCCAAGACCAGCATCAGAGCTGCTCTGGGAGACACTGTCATCCTGGTCACAAAAGAGAAGACAAACATTATTTCCTGCTGTTTGTTCAAAATTGGGCCCACTAGATGCTACACACTAAGTAAGTCCTATCAGATGCTGCAGATGGTGACACACCACTGCAAAGGGCTAAAACAGAACTAAGAGGTCACAGGTACAGAAGTGAGTGTTACAGGAGTGTACTTCACCTATTTTGGATCTCTCTGATCAGCTTGGGACCACTGTCACCGAAAGAAACTATAATGGAGATGTATGTCTCATGCAACAGTTTAACCAGACACAGTCTGGTACAGTACCCGTGGAACACGTAACACTTCTTTCAAAGAACAAAGGATTTTCCTTCGAGACATTCCACCATATAAAATCTTAGCTGCTGCTTCCAAAAAGCCTAAGATGTAATGAAGAAAGAATAAACATCAGCAGAAAAGGCCAGCTGTACCTTCTTCAGATAGGAGACTGTGCTGCTGCTGTTTCGGCAGGAGCTCAGAGAGGAATCCACATCTTTTTTGACCAGGGTCAAATAATAGCCTGTTCCCAGCTGGTTCTTCAGGAAGAGAGAAGAGCCAACACAGCAGAGCTTGCCATGAGAAATGATGGCAATCCGGTCCCCCAGAATGTCTGCCTCATCCATGTGGTGCGTGGAGAGAATGATAGTGCGACCTGGAAGAGAGCAAGGCAGACACTGGTGGTAAGTCAAACCAACCTGTGTTCCCATGCCAGAGCCACAGCCATCTGGATCTTGCCATGAAGTTGGATGGGGGGGTTGAAGCCACAAGTTTAGCTCCTCTGAACAAGACTAGGAGTATGGAGAAGATTCACAACTGCTGTCATGGGTTTATTCTCCCCACTGTCTGCTGGCTCTTGTGAGGCTCAGAAAAGGCAGGTTTCATTTCATGTCTGCAAGGTTGGTTGCATGGAGTAGAAAAGGACATCGCTGAACACCAAGGGTGATTTTCTGACTTTTCCTGCCCTCCCTCACAACCCAGTAAAAAAGTTTGTTCATGAATTCTGACATGAATAGGAGGAGAGAGGAATACAGATGAGAGATCTGAGCATTCTTGTCCTGCATTGTCTTTGTTCATTCCTCAGTGCAGGCAACAATAGATTTACAAAGAGACATTTCTATTTTAGGAACAATCATGAATCAGATTGATTTTCTTTTGCCTTCCACTATACATGTATTTAGAGTAGAGAAAAAGACCACATACCTTGTCGATACTTCAGAAGCAGTTCCCATATCCCTCTGCGAGAATAAGGATCCACCCCAGCTGTAGGTTCATCCAGAATAACAACCTTGGAGCCACCAACAAATGCTAATGCAACAGAGAGCTTCCTTTGCATGCCACCTGTCAGGCACAAGAAGGAAGAGGTGCTCAAGCTGGTGCAGAGACAAGTGGAACAGCAATACTTGCAGCATGGTGGATAATATGCTCTCTGAAAAAAATGGAGACTAAGGAGGACAAGTACTGCTGCTGTTTCAGGCCTTCAGGGTCCCACCACTTTCTGGAAAGTGGATAATTCATCTGCATAGGCTTTCCTCAGTGGAGTCTAACTCTCCTCCTACTGCAGGGAACCACACCTTGCATGACCTTTCTTAAGTGAATTACAGAGGTAGCAAACCGCCAGCTTGGAGACCTAAGCATATTTGAGGATTTGGAACACAGGTCTCCAGAGCTTGAGCTGCAGAAATAAGTCCCCATGACACTCTCCTTCCATGAAGTTTCCATGAAGTGTTGCGCAGGCAAAAGCAAGGAATCATACTGCACTCCTCGATACTAAAGCCAACTGTGGTCATCTGCTCTCCCTCCCCAAAGTCAAATGTGCAGTCTGTACTGATACTTGAGTAAGACAAAGGTGTCTCAGTCCCTCTAGTATCCGGTACAAACTGATACAGGAATTCTGCCCCTCCTGAACAAAGGAGAAGGACACTCCAGATCACCAACTGAAGGGGCAGAAGCCAGCATAAGGAATCCATGTATAGCTCACTAACAGCAAGAGACTTGGCAGCTATGGTCTAAACTCAAACCTCAAATATATTAGTAAGCTTTGCAGAGAACACTGCAAATGCAGCTGAATTACATCATGATGGAAACAAATACAAAATACTCACTGTTATGGCCATTAGATAGCTTGAGACAGTGCAAGATTGTGATGTTTACTAAGATACACTGATTAGGTACTTGATAAATAAATGACTTTCTTAAATGCTTAATTGTATAGTACTCTACATATATAATTGCAGGATCCCATCAAGGTCCATGACACAGCCTCTGCCAGTGGAGTGCTTCTGAGGCTGAGAAATATAGAAGATCTAAACCTACCAGAGAGCCTGCTTGTCCTAGCTTTCAGCTTGTGAGGCAAACCAACATCTGTTGCCATCTGCTCCATCTCCTCTTTCACCTTCTTTTCTGGCAGCCCTTTGAGCCGAGCATAGAACCAGATGTGCTCCTCCACAGTGAGCCTAGGGAACAAATGCAGCTTCAGGGCACAGCTGAAAGCACCATGCTGGGATTCATCACTTATATCAGCATTACTGCAGGCATTTCTGTTTCCTAAGAAAAACATCTTTCAAGGCTGAGGTTTTCAGGAAGGAGCCGCAGACTGGGTGTACCAAGCTTGGGCCTGACTTCAGGGTGTGGCTCTATTCAGTACCCATGCACATAATCCTTTTTTAAGGGTGCTTGACAGTACCACAAACAATCCAAATCACTAGGAACCAGGGAAACACTTGGCCTAGCTGAGTAGAGTAGATTATTAACAGACATGAAACATGAAAGTATAAGCTCTTGCTGATCATTCCCAGGTACCTGGGAACATGCGAATAAACCAAATGTTCCTGTATCAAACCCACACCACCCCACTGTCTTGCACCACGCACACACACACAAAAGGACTGTCAAAGCTGGAAGCCCACTGCTGTACTATAGAGAACCCAATGTCTGTTGGACAGCACCAGTCCTGCGTCTCCCAGGTGATACTCACAAGTCAAACAGCACGTTGTGTTGTGGACATACACCCAGGTTCTGCCTGATGGTGCTAAGCTCAGAGCGGATATCTTTGCCGAGGATGAAGGCTGTACCCGAAGTTGGGGGGAACAAGCCAGTCAAAATGGACCTGAAAGAAAAATAGAACAGATAAGCAAGTTCCACCACTAGGAAACAGTGGATGGCTGAATTAGGAAACACACCAGGATGGCTGAATTATGAGTAGGTGGAAACCCTTGGGGAATCCCATATCAAGAAAGTAGCCTGAAAAACATCTCACTAATGGATTTTAAATAAACCAAAGCACAAATCAGTTCCAGTGGTGATCAAAGAACACCCACATGGCTGCTTGAAGGAAAGATTTTTTTCCTCTAAAAGCTTCTTGCTCTTTCTGTACCAACTTGCTTGCTTTCACTGGTAAGTCAGAATCACAAATGGCATTACTACAAAATGCTGCCTATGGATTCATTTGACCCAGCCTCAACCTCAACTCCCTGCAGTTCCAGGCCCCTGTACCTGTGAGGCAGCAGCACAATTGGACTAACTCAGCAGAGGCACTCTAGTCCGCACCAGCTTGCACAATGCAGTTCTATGGCTACCTCTACTATATGGATAGGAGTTGCAGTATTCAGTCTCTTCCCTACTGTCTTAAATCACTATTTTGTTCTCACATGGTAGTTGTTTTCCCTGCTCCATTATGCCCCAGAAAGGAGGTGATTTGTCCTTCATAGAAGTTAAGTGTGAGACCATCTACAGCAACTTTCTTGCCATCACGGTAAACCTTGACCAGGTTCTGGATGGAAACACCAAGACTCAGATGCACTGGCTCTTCTTCCTTGCAGACTGGAAGAAAACACAGCAAAGTAGAGAGATATGATAGGATTTAACAGAAATTGCATGGGAATTTTTACAGACATCACATTCCCTCAAGCCTGTGGAAAAACTAGCTATATGAAGAACTGACCACATTTCTTCCTCAGAGACAGGAATCTTCCACAGAAGTTGTCATTTAGCTATTTTCTCTCTCCTGGGCTAATGTGAGAGCTGGAGATCTCCAGTGTTATCAGGGTCAGCAAAAATACAAGGACTTCTCAACCCCATGAGCACGAAGTACCCAGTTGCACTCAGGTGGGCAAAGTACCTAGGGTTTATCGGAATACACCCTGATACCTAGGGTTTATCGGAATCAACCTGATCAGCATACCCAAACCGTGATAACAAAAGGAGGACCAATTTCACGTATCCATCCTCTTGCTGTCCTTGAACTCTCATTTCAGAAAAAGGCAGACCTTAACACTTCACTTCAGAAAGGCTCTGTGTCCAGCGCTTACCTTCTGAAGGCCCCTTCTGGTCAGGATGGAGGTGCTGCCTATCCTGTGGTTCCTCCCCAAACCAGTAGGACTTTGTGAAAGGAAAGTACCAGGGTCTGGGAATCCCATACTGGCCTAAAAATGAAAGCATTACATGAGCCTGAGTGCATCTGTCCCTTTTCCTTTATCAACTTTCTGCACAAGAAGGGAAGTACTCCACCCCTAGTAAGCCTCCAGGTGAGGCAAGACTAAGAAGAAATCTTTCTATATGAAGATGCTGACAGACTCTGGGTAAGAGGCATCTAACTTCATTTTAGGGTTAAAAACCCCATGCTGAAAGGTGCTAAGTAGCACATGTGGTACTGATTCTCTTAACTCCTCCCTTGCAGCACAGTCTGTGAACTTCAGAGGAGGGAACAAGTGAAGTACATCAAAGCTGCTGGGGCTAGATCAGCCATGGCCACAATGGGGTCATGCTTCTGTGCTGGGCAACACTCATTGCTAGCAGCAAGCAACAACCTTGCTCTGACACTGGTTTTGCTCCATGGCCTTTATATAGCTCTGCTTAAAAATGGGCCAAATTTGCACCTTAGCAAGTGAGAAGGGTGAAAGGATTTATTTAAAAGCCTTAAGACAGGATTACCCCTCAGAAGCAGACCTCACCTGGGAAGACAGATTCAATGTACCAGGTCATGACTCCATACAGGAAGGTATCAAACAGCATCATGACAGCCGATGTGGTGATGCTAAAGCCATCCTCTTCCAATGGGCTCTCAAAGAAGTTGTCCCACTGAACACCAACTCCCTGCTCCTCGAACAGTGCGAAGTACTCACAACCAAAACCAAAGGCTACTGGAGACAGCAGGCTCTGAAAGTAGGAGGCATGAACATGCACTGAGTTTTTTACATCTCCTCTCCAACCAGTCATGCTAGCTACAGCACAAGGCTAAGGGACATTGTCCATATGAAAAGTCAAAGTTCCAAAGACCATCACTGTATTTGCAGATATGGAATGGTAGATTTGGTCTAGGTTTCAAGAAGGCCTGAAATCTTGGCTGGACCTCCATCCACAATAGTTTGTTTCTCTACTTTCTTTCCCTTACTCTTTAGATTTTCTTGCAAGGGAACAGGTTGTTAACAGTCACCCTCTTGGGACAGGTAAGAAGTGCTGTGCAGAGGAAAGCCAGGTGGTTCCTCCAGCCTGCATGTCTGGTGGTACAGCATCACAGCATACAGAGATCAAGGCAGCTTAGTCCAGCTGCAGTACTTCTACTACCAAAGCAAACAAAACCCTCCCAGCAGCTTCTACCAGGTTCAGCAAACCTCTTTATCAAGCCCAACCCTGATAAGACTCTTATACTGAAAATTCACCTCCCATTGCCACCTTCCCCCCTTATAACACTGTCCCCGCTAGAGAGCTGCTGAGCGCCAAACTGGAGTGCCCAGGACAGTTTCTTCCAGACTCACCGCAAAAATCTTGAGTGAGAAGCTGATGTGGTCCTGCCAGGCAACACACAGCACGTAAGGCAGGTAGAGCGTGAAGTAGACAATGCCCCCACAAGCAGCTGCCAGGTTGGCCCTGGAGAACACGGTGCTGATGAGGAAGCACTGGAGGATGGTCACAACGCCGAAGATTGAGAGGAAAATGAACACCACGCTAGGGTCGCTGTAAGGCAGCAGGTTCCCCATCTGGCAGGAGAACAGTAAGTGCATCAATAAGGTTTTGAAAGGTCTCTCCAAGGTGCCTCTGTTATAGGCAGTTCTGCAGAGCTGCTGCTCAGGGGAAGTGGGGCTCCCTGCCAGTTGCACAACAGCCTTCCCAGAGGTGAGGCAGAATCAGAGGCATCTTTTCAAGAGAAATGAAACTACAACATCCCCTCCTGTTGTTCCAAAATCCTGCTTCCAAAAAGTGACTGGTCAACACACATCCACAAACTCCTCCCCAGTGTGTTCAGTGCAGACCACTGCTTAGCAGGCTCTGAAGGCTCTGGAGTCTGCTACAACTGGCCAAACCAGGCAACTCACCTTCAGGATCAGCACCAGCAGTCCTGCACTCATCAGGAGAGGGACAAGGCTGCTAATGAACCAGCTTAACCAAAGGATGCCATTGTCAAGTCCCATAATCCTCATTGTCTCTTTCAGCCGGGCTTCCTTCTCATACACAATGCCCTTAATTATCACAGCCACTGAGTAGATCCAAGCTAGTGTCATGAAGAGAGGCATGGAGCGGCTCATGACACGCAGAAATCTGAGAAAATGAAGGAAAGGGGCCAGGAGAACCAAGTGAGAAACATCACTGAAACTCCAGGTATCACTTCAGGAGCATGGTGACAGTTAAGGCTTCACTGCATAAAGCAGCTGATGTGCAAAGCCTGACACAGGATCCATGTCTCACCATGAGGTGAGGTGGATGGATTTAGAGCACATCGACCAGTTAGGAGTGGGAGCTGAAGCTGCAACTGTCACTCAGTGAAAAGAGTGGGTGCAAAGAGCTGGCTTGCCTGGGGACTGCTCTCAATTACCCTCTTTCCCCTCTCCTGTGCCTATCTGTCTGCTTTTTTGCTTGTGTCAGGTGAGGATATGGTCACACCTCAGGAAGGTACCTTGTATGTTCAACTCCAGTACTCACAGTCCCTCTCTGGAGCAGGATTCTGCAGGTCATTACATATTCTAAACCCTCCACGTGAGTGCCCTAATTCTAGGGATTAGGAACACTACGGAGATTGCCTCCTCACTGATTACAGGGACATAAACCATGCCTGAGGAGTGACAAAAGCCCATGCCTCCCAAGCTCCTCCTCCTGGGAGCTCTTGAAGCAGCCTGCATACATACATGTCATCCACGTAACATGGGTAGGGCATCTGCTGCACATAAACTCCTGTCTTCTTCTCCGTGCCCGTCTGAACCCTGATGATGGCCTGTTCTACCACATCCTGCAGGTAGACAAAGCCTCCCCAGACATAGCGCATGTCCTCAAAAGGATCAGCACGGGGACCAGGATCCCAGTACCTGCACCAAGGGAACAAGACCTTTTCATTAGAAACCCTCCTCATCCCATCCTTTGTAAGAAATTGTTCTTAAGGAAGGATGTCAGGGCTAACCCATCCTTGATCTTGTTGGTCCTTTCCACGTTATCAATGTCCATGCGTATCTTGTATTTCACATGTTGAGGAAGGTCTGTGCTGTCAGGAGCTATTCCAGTGAAGACTATGCCAGCCCAGAACCTCCTTTCATCCAGAAGCTCCAAGGACTTGTTAATGAGCCTGACTTCTGTGGGCACAGGCTCCAGTTTGTCCAAGTTGACACACTGGACAGAGACAGAAATGAAAGTGTTTATGGGATACACTGCCAGATCATAATGTACTTTGTATAGTTATGGGGTGGAAGAAAAGAAGAGAGCACTCCAATGGTAATGTCATGTCCCAGAAAAAGACAACAGCATCAGGCTATTTTGCAATGGTTTGCCATCACCCAGCAATTGCAAGAGTTGTCATTGCTTCCTGGTTGACAGTCACCTATCAGTCAAATATAAACCACTGAGAAATACCCCAGCAAAGGCACTTTCTGTACAAGAGGCTAGGCAGCACTGCAGAATTACCTACAAGATCTCATCCAAGTATCAATTTCCATATACAGTCTTATTTCATCTGTTACCAATAAAACAAGTCTGATTCAAAGCCTCTAAACATCAGTGGAGAGACCTGAAGGCTTCAGACTAAGCCCTTAACAGGCCATGGTCTGTTTCTGTTTGCACTCATCTCCCAAGTTGATGATGATAGTTTTGTACCCTCAGTCTAAAGCAGCTGCTAGCTTCACCACAGTCCCCAGCTAAACCCCAGATGGAGGAACAGGTATCTTCCCTTTCCAGAACACCCAACTGCTTGAGTGGAGATCAAGCTCCTGCCCTCCCCCAGCTCCTTGCCCACAATAACAGGGTCTCACCTCCATGAAGCGGGAGATGGTCTGGATAGCCTGGTCTGTCTCATTGAATGCATCCACCCAGGTGTACTGAGAGCCATTTTCTGTCTCAAAGTCTTCTGGACTGTTTGACAGGAAACGAGCAACATCCTCCACTGTCCAGTTGGAAGCTGGCAAGTGCAGGTCCCAGAGGGCTTTGCCTTTCAGCAACGTCTGCAGGTGTTTTGTTTTCAAAGAAAAAGAAATAGTTGTGAGAATTAATGTTAGATCTCCTCAGTCATAATGAAAACAAGCACTACAGGATAAATATAGCTGTTAAAAAGGTGCAGGGAGAGATCCTCTGCCACACTGAGAGGATCAGCACAGTGGCGTCCTTCCTCTAACCTTCTCTTTGGGGAGGATGTGCTTCCCTCGGTACAGCTATACCATACCGGTGTGCTCTGCAGGCTGGCTGGCTCCGTGACCCGCTGCCCCCCTCCCAAGGAGAGGGCAGCAGAGAGCCATGCACGGCTCTGCACCCCACACATGCAAACCAGCCAAGGAGGACGTGCTTGCTCAGCAGAAATGCGTTTGGCTAATGCTGATTGCCAAGCTCTGCTCACTTTTCCCGGAAAAATCTCTGCCCCTGGCTGGGATGGACAGTGACTGGGGCATGGCTGAAGGCTCAACAGTCACTGTGCTGAGCACAAATACCAGGACCAGAGGCCAGGTGATTTTCATATTTTACTTGTGCCACCAGGGCTGACTGAAGCGGCCCTGCACAGCCATGATATCCTGCCTTTGTCCTCCTGTCTGGGACTGTGCTTTCTTCACCTGTTTCAACTGCTAGTTTTCTGAGGACAGGGTATTGTATGCACAATACCTAGCACATGTCCACTGCCAGGCAGAAGCACCCATCACTGAAGCAGAAACCAGTTCACTGGGCAGACAATATAAGGCCAGGCAGAAAGGGAATAGCAATTGTAAAGGATATAGTTGAACTGAAGTCCAGGAGGAAAAAAAGAAAAACCTGCACAAGAGAAAACTGCAAAAATCCTTATGGTTAAGAACAGGAAGTGGATTTTTTGCCACAACAAAAATGAAAGAGAGGTAAAGAGCTTCCCCATACTCTGCTGTTACCAGCAATTTAGAGTAGTGGGTCACACAGTTACAAAAACAGCTTTGCAAAGTGCAAAACCAGAACAGACCAAGCTAGCAAAGGAAAAGACACAAAAAGGATATCCAAGCAAACAGGAATTGGATGTGCTGTGCTCTCTTCTGATTTGGTCTCTAAGGTTAACTTCTGCCACCATCCTCAGCAGAAAGAACACCACGCCTGCAGGGAAATGGCTCAACCTCATCTTGTTCAATTCCAGCATTAAAGCTCCTTAACCCCAGGGGCAGATGTCACCCTTTCTGAAGTTTGCAGGCACATTAGCATCAAGCTAGAAGTGGCAGGGGTGGGCAAGCAAAGGACTTTGCTCTCCCTCAGCAGGAAGTAATATGCCAAACAGATTGTACAACCCAGAAAGTTGAGAGGTGATGGCAAATCAACCCAACAGCATGACAAGTGAAGGGCATGCTGTCTGGGAGCTGCCAAGGCACTGACAATGAAGTACTCCTGCTTGTGTGAATGTCAACAGGTGACAGGAAAGAGACTCCTGCTACTACACTGCTACAGAGAAGACCAGACTGCTGGGAAGATCAATAATTAACTACCAGAGGTAACAGGGTTAACAAGCAACATAAAATATAAAACCATAAAAGTCCAGGGCTCACTTAAAAAAAATATATAAAAAATAGAAGCAACATTCACTTTTCAGAGGACATCACTGCAAATCAATGTTTTGGACCTCAACTTTCTGCCTGAACTTTGCAACAATCTGTTCAACAATCTCTGGTACTCTTGTGTGCCACATTGATAGAGAAGTACAACAGGGCAGGCCACAGATTATTCAGCAGAGCATTACACTGGGGTAAAAAAAAAAGAATTAATTTCAAGGTTTGTAAGACCTGGGGAAGTCTCTCTGTACATACGATACCCAACTAACTGCATTGCAGAGACAGCTGGAAAAACTACTCTACAGCTGCCCCCCTGTTCCTTGATGCCAGTTTTACATCACTGTGCTTCCAAAAACGTTGGCACAGGATGCAAAGATCCACCCCGAGAAGCACATGGTGATGTGCTGATGACACATTAGGGCAAGGCTGTGGACAAAACAGTACATTTCCCAACAGAGGCAGATTAGAACTCGGTGCTAAATGTGCACTGCTCCTGTTTGCAGGAGATTGTTATGTGAAGAAAGGAATGCCAAGCATAGTGCAAGACCAGTACAATAAGGATCTCTTTCAAGAAGGGGTCCCATCCATAATATTTATCTGCCCAACTCAGCAGTGAAACACCATTTAAAATAAATATTTAATCTCTTATTGCAAAAAACAACAGTGGTGGTTCTGGCAAGGACAGCATACTGACCCGAATGAGATCCATTTCCTGACTACTTTCCATAAATGTCCAAATCTTTGGGCTTATCTCCTCCCACATTCCCCCGAGGTCACGAAACACACCCAGCTCCTGGAATGTCCTGTTCACCTGTCACAAAGAGGAGAGGAAGGTTATTTCCAAAAGCTGGCAGAGACCCATCTTGGACTGAGAAGGTGCACTGAGCCTTCAACAGTAAGTGCATGGGAGGTGAGAGACTAGGGAGGCTGTGCTTTTGCAGGCAATTCTTTCTAGGCTTGTGTTTGGGTCCAATTTAACTAGAGAGGATCAGCTGCACAGGCAGAGGACATAGCTAATGCTACATTATCAGAGGACAGGGCTAGAGTTACCTCAGACATGACCTTCCTTATGGCTGGTGTATCTGGAGTGTACAAGATCTTCCCAATCAGCAAAGGTTTCAAAGCCCTCCAGATAATCCTGGAAAGCGGGCTGGATTCCAGGTTCTTCATTAGCTCATTGCAGTAGGGTGCTGAGAAAGAGTACAAAGGTGAGTGGCTCAACAGCACAGTGACAACTGCAGAAGGCATAGAGCTTCAACAACAACCAAAGCTGAAAGCAAAACATTTTTCAGACATAAACACCCTCTTTCACTGCAAAGCTCCACAAAAAGCCCCTTTTAGCCCAAACCTGCACAGTCTGCCCAGTGAACAAGGAGCAACCAGGAAGCCTCCAACACTAAGAGCCACAGTACTAGTTCTGCAACACTCCCACAACCCCGATGCACGGCACCAACAAAATTTGTCCAGAAAAGGTCAGATTTCCAGAAGCTGCACGTGACCGTGCTCCCTCTCTCACTGAAGCAGGTCCACTGCACAGCTTTCCGTGGACTCTACAGAAGGTCCTTGGGAGACTCTGCAAGTTGATAACTTACTGGCCTTGGCCCTGCACATGCAGGACAATATGCCTCTCTGAAACAGCAGTAAATATGTCCCTCAGGACCACCTGCTTTCATCTGTGGAAGTTTGGAAAACACTAGTGAGGACAATCATGAAGTAGGTAGAACCTCAGATCATGGCATTGTTACACTTACTTGTGGAGTTGTCATAGAAGTTAATCACATCATCTTCAGTGCTGTTGCCTCCAAACAGTGCTTTGTAATTATTATCCTCATACCAGTTGAGGGATTTAATTTTGAGTCCTCCACCTTCAGGATGGCCACACACGATGCGTGACACAGCCTGATAGATCTGCGTGGAGGAGTTTGAGGCATTCACATTGGTCAGGAACATCACCTCTTGCCTCATGTCACTCCAGCTCTTCATGCTCAGCAGCTGGAGGGGAAGGGCACAGAAAATAATGAAAGCAAGTAGAGAACAGTTTTAGTAAAAGGAGTAGTTCTTTCCATGCACCTTCAAACCACAGAACAGATTTTTGAACAGATGAGATTCCCTTTGAACACAACATCAAAGGTCAGAACCAGGGAAAACCTTTCCCCACCACCATAATGGAAGACTGTAGAGGACAGTCTCTTCTGTGCAAGTACTTGGAATGTATCCTTGCCAAATTCTTTACTCTTGAGTTTTCTCCTCCAGTGCTGTGGGTGGTTCCTAGCCTCCCTGCCTTCTAACATGGAAGCTGCTTCTCCTCGTGATTGCACGATGGCTTACTTTCCAGTGGAGTACCCTCACAAGAACAGGTGGGGTGGGGTGCCTTGAATCAGAATAGGAATTAAAGGAACAAACACCAAGTGACTGCAGATCATGGGTCACAAACTGGATGACCTACAGGCCACAGCAGTGTCACTTGGCACAATTCCACCAAGCCTCCACTGATTTACACCAGGCAGCCAGTTTGACCTCCCAGACTGGCATCACTTATCCCTGCCTCAGAAACTCCTTGCCCCATTGTCAGCAGCATTCCCAGAAAATCCTTGAAAACGAGCCCTGCTGCGGCCAGAAGCCTGAATCACAGCATAAGCTTTGCACACAGCCAGTCACAGCAAGGAGCCTTCTCCTGGCCAGCTGACCAGATGCCAGGCCTGAGGTGACAACATACAACAAGCCACAAAGATTAGTACCTCCAGACTCATTTGAGTGGCACAAGACAGACAATGTGCCATTCCAACACAGTATGTCATGAACAAAACCACCCTGCCCTCAGCCTGAGACACTCACTGCATCAATGCTGCCATAGTCGGGCATGGCCAGGCTCACCACAACAGGGTAAGCAAACCACCTGCATGAGCACTGGTTTCATGCTACACTGGAGTGTTGCTTTGAGACCCCCTGTCCTGAAAATTCAGAACACCATCTCTTTGATGGTGACAGTAAGTGGATGTTATGAAGAAATAAGACAAAGGCTAAAGCCTAGGATACTTCCTCTAGGTAACCTTCCAACTTCCATTTATTTTCAGCTTAGGGAACTTCTATTTCCTAGCCCTCAATGAATTTCTTCCATGGTAATCTCCTAGAATTTAAAACATCCACAAGTATTTAGCATTCAACATTACAGGAAACAACCTCTTCTCGCTCCTTATCTGCCTATGATTAGCTCCATTTCGTGTCATTGTTTTTTGTTTTTACTGCAAGTGACAGTGAACATTCAATCCCTATCTCTTCATGTGCCACTCAACTCTACAGGTCTCTGCCATATGCCCAACTCATCTCTTTTCCAAGCTGAAAAGTCTTGGCCTATTCCCTTCTTCCTTTTGTGAAAGTCATTATACTTCAAAATGTCCTAACTGGCCTTCTCTGAACTTCACTCCAGATCTGCTATCCCTTTTTGGAGAACAAGAGCCTAGATCTGTGTTCTGTATCAGAGAGTTTTGCATAATACCATGGTAAAATGCTACAGCTGGTTCTCTATCTCTTTTTAAGTGTTTTCTAGAATTTTATTTCTGATTTCTTGACTGCTACTGAAGTATCGAGTCAGATTAACTTGGATGTTCTTACTGTGCTGCCCAGAACAGGTACATGCGCTAAACAGGGCAGCCAGAGCTGCTGAGACACCTATTTGTAACTGCTTGTCAACTGCATCTCAGAAACAACTTTAGATGCTGTGCTCCAACTGCCCTGTTTCCAGAGACAGTAACAAAGACCATCTGCCACTTTTGCTGTGTATTGGTCTGCCATGTTTAAATAAAATGCAGATAACCAAAGTCTAAGACAGCTGGCAAAGCCAGCCAGCAACAATGCTGAAAGCGGCAGTGTGCTGGAACAATTCAATCCAAGTTCAACCAAGGAAAGCACACTCAAGACTCCTACTGTGGGAGGTAAACCCGACCCTTTGTGTGACCCATCTGTGGCACTGCACATGCTTTAGACGTGCCAGAATCTGGAGAAAAATTCTTGATGCTAAACAACAGCTACTACGTGTCACCTACACAAGGAGCCTCTATTTTGAGATGCCTAAAAGCCCACGACACATGGATATAATGGAAGACAGCTGTGCGAACAGCAAAAGCCTGAGTGCAAATGTCCAGACTGACTGATTCAAGCATGCTTTAATTTCCTCGCTACCCACTGCTGTCTTTGCCTGCAGCCTGGTGCCACTCAACCTAGCTCCACAGGTTCAGGGTGACCTACAGGACATCAGCATCATGGAACATGAATGGGAAGTGTTACACAACTGCTTTTGTTTGTTGCATATGCTCATGCAGACTTTTGGATTTGATGAGTCCTCACCCCAAAAGCCAAGGCTGCATGTCAGGTCTGACAGTTTGCGTGTGCAATTCAAAGGGATCCCCCAGGGAGATTTTGGTATCTTAGGTGGAACAGTTCATTTTTGCTCAGCAAAAACACAACTGCTTTAGCCAAAGTACCATAAACTCCCAAACATGATGAGCAAAGGTACTCAAATAGGAAGTGCAGCTAATTCCCATGAATATATGAAGTGTTAACCACCTTAAAGAGGTATTGCATTTGCAAAATACATTCCTACATGCTATTTTGAAATAGTTTTAGCAAGTAGCTTTGTTTCATCTTTGGCACCAGCATCTTTACAATTTACATGCAGACCTGATCTTTTTACACCTCTGGAAGCAAGTCTGTTAAACATGAAGGGTTACTTAAGCTATTTCTTCTCCCAGACATCAGACCTGGCTCCCTAAGTATTTCTGAATAGCTGTCCTTGCTCTTGGTGTTCTAATCTGCCCTCCTAGAAGCTGATTTAAAGAGTCCAAGGACACAGATCCAATTAATCCCCACACTCCAAGACAAATATTTTGTTCAGACCATTTTCTAATTAAAATTCCCTGCTAGAAAGGCTCCTAGACATGGCACAAACAATAGTCCTCTCCACCCCCTCAAGCTGCTGCCCTTTGAAACAAGGGAGCGAGTCCCTCCTTTTCACACAGAAGTCTGCCTGACAGACAATAAGAAGTAACTTTCGGTCAAGCCATCTGGAGGCAGCTCATGCTGTACACTGAGCAAAAAGCTGCCTTTGTTTGCACAGCAGGGCAGAATAAAAGGTAGCCCTACCCAAAACAGCTGCCAAGCAAAAGGCACGTTAGCCTGGGACATTTTCAGCCACATCAGTAAACTGAGCATCACGGGGTTTCAATTATTTTTATCCCAGACAAGGAAAAAAAAAGTTAAGCTTAAATGATGTAACAGGAAACAGCTGTAGTCAAACTCTGAAGGGCAGCCTCCCTGCTAGCAGCACAAGCTCTTCCACGGTCCTAACCGAAGCGGATCCTGGAACCGCCTTAATTTCAGCGCGAAGGGGGCTGCGCAGCAGGCTGCGGGGCTCGGGGAGGGGTGCGTGCCAGGAATTGTTGGCTGGCATGGCGCAGGCTCCCGGCAGCTGCCCCTCCGTGGGAGTGAGGCGCAGGCTAACCTGGAGTGACCCGCTCTTGTGCACGCTCCCAGGGGTTACTGCCGTTCACAGGCGCAGAGCTCTCCAGCTCCGATTCGAAGAAGGAAGACTAGCGAAGGGAGGAGGAGACGGTGGCATTGTTTAGCTTAGATGGAGGTGGCGGCAACTGGGCAACTGTTTAGCATAGATCGTTGAGATTTCTGCTCCAGAGAGTGAATGTTTTCGACTAATAGCAGCACTTCAAAGTCAGAGCCAGACAAAAAAACTAGGGTAAGTTTCTGGCTCAATACCCACCACTATTCCCACCCCCCACCCCCAGATTTGGGCTTCTGATTCATACTTAGGTGCACTTAGGTGCTTTTTTTCTTAATCCATCATTTCAACTGCAAAACCAAATCCTTGCAGTCTCTAGAATGTCAATTCGACTGTGCAAATCACTGTTTATATTTAGTGTTGTGGTGTCGTTGTGCAGAGTGCCCCACAAGACTGGAAAACAGCCTCAGGCCCAAAAAGCAAGATAGATAAAGAGGAAACAGTAGCCTACAGCTACTGATCTAAATTGAAACTGCTACAGCACCTTTTCCATATGCCATACCCCTCACTGCACACGAAACCCAGTAGATAATACAACCAAGTAATAACCCTGATGTGAGTTGGCAAATGGATGGAAAACAATAGAAAGGAAAGCCTCAACATGCACTTTGCAAGGCACTACCTGGCAGCAGATGTACCACAAGGCCAACCGTTGTGCTATGGCTGAGAAGGCAAAATACCACATAAAATGTCCTAATTCCTGGTATGGTATTTGTAACTTGAAGTGCCAAGAGGTTGCAAAGTGCATGCTGCCTGCAGTGACATGGGAAAACAGCAGTAGGATGGGGAAAAGTTTCAAAACAAGCCCAGGATTTGACTTTGAGTTGCCTCTTGTACTCGATCACAGGTTAAGATAGCAGCCACAGTCATGTGTTCTCATGACACAAAGGCTCTTCTTACCTCTTTAACAAGCTTTCCAATGTTCTCTCTCAAAGTTTCCACAGTTTCTGACAGATCCCACAGGGAGGAATTGGAAGAAAGTTGTCTCTGCAGGAATACAGAAAAGGAAACTAAAAGTTACTGCAAAGCACAAATGAAGAAATTAAACCCTTGTAAACATTCCTGTATAGAGCAGTTAGGACTGTTTACATGGCAAAGTGCTTGGTGGGGAAGATAGAACTGGTTTTCTCTGTCATCTTGAACCTAAAGTACCACGGGTATGACAGGATCACCCCTTTCTCTTTTCACAGGTTAAGTACACAGATGCCATCATCAGAACCATACTAACAAAATGTTAAATGCATGCACATACACATACACAATGCAAAGGATGCCTTGCATTCCAGGATTCCAGGTCACAAAACAAGCACAGTCTAGAGGACAGTATGGGGACAGGGCTAAGAAGGGGATGCAAAGTCAGTACAGCAGAGGAAAAGAGGATTTGGTGGGTAAAAGCTTCCAGTGAGATTACACAGATACCATCTCAGATACAAAGAACTCCCTACTGCAGTGTATATCATCACTCGAGTCCTCCCATCAGGCCTTGATGTTCTTTGTCCAAACTGAGGGTGTATTTTAAAACAAACAGCTTCCAGGAATTAGCTGGCATGCACTGTCACCAAAGAGCAAGACTGACAGACTTCCAGAACTTAGCTGTCAGGAAGCTATTTGCTCTAGGAGGAAATCACATTGAAGACAACTCCTTGTTCCCAATTGCTCTATATGCAACTGGTGGCCTGGAGTTTGGTTTGTAGGGTTCTTTTCCCTTTCTGTTCACATATCTGGATTATCTTGCATGGAAAACATTTGGGCAAAATCCTCCTTAACGGGAATGAAGATTAAAATGAATTACAAAGATTTCACATTAGTAGCTCCATGTTGCAGCAGCTGAAACCATAGTAAAGTTACAGCATTGCAACACACAGACGAACAGGCAAGCACACATCTTTTGAGCTGAATCGCTTCCTTTCCACATCTTGCTTGGGGCAATTTCTGGAAACTAAGTCTGGAGGTTTTCACTTGTTCTACTTGATCTGCTGGAAACAGGTAAGACCTGGTCAGTGCCAGCTGCTGCAAGTGGGCACTGATCTGCTGGGATGTTCAAAATTCAGCTAAGTTTTCTGAGTGCACAGTTAGTCTTTGCTCCAAAGCCAGTTGCAAATTCAGGGAGGATTCTTTACCCTCTACGGATATCTACTATTGCAGTACTTAAGGTTTGAATAAATAAAAGCGTATCATCTAGGAGAAAAGCAATTAAAAATCCCAACAGGCTTAGACCTTCAAGACACATTTAAACAAATTTAGCCAGCAAATATCAAAGCTACATATATGCTCTACCACTACAGCTTTGGCAGTAAGATGAGGTAGAAAGTTCCAGATTCATGCATAACAAGAGATGTGCTTGTTCAGTTCCATACATTTCATCAGCCTCCACACAGATTTGTGTTCACTGCATTTAGAGGTGATTCAGGGACAAGGTGGATGAGGAAAGGTGTTCTGAAGACACTAACTGGTTCAGAACAGTGAAAAGTCATAATCCAATTGCAAAGTATCAGTGAACATCCTCCTACAGACACACTGTTACAAAGTGCCAGACAGAACTTGGCACTGCAAAGTAAAGTACATAGGGAAAAGACAGTTCTACCTTAAAACACCCTTTGTATGGCTCTGAATTATCTAATGCCACTCAAAAAGGGAGGTCTTAGAAATACAGTGATAAAACAGGTCAACATCCACAATGCAATCCTGGTTCTCAAGTACTACGTGCAATCTCAGGTTCTCCCTCTCCAAAGAGGCTCAGGTACAGACAAAGGCCATGATTCAAGGTAAGGTTGGCTTTTGAAGGAAGAACAACAGACCACAGTTCTTCCAATAGGATGTATAAGGATAAACAGAGGTTATGACAAAGGTCTGTAGACTTACAAGTGGGATGGGGAATGGAAATGAGACGATTGCCCACTGTGCCTC
>VZTR01031432.1:78627-91059 GCA_013400775.1 Chaetops frenatus | reverse complement strand
TGATCAGTTTAAAACAAAGCCAAAGGAGTTTCTGCATACACAACTTAGTCAAAATGGAAAAAATCAGTAGACTCTATGCAATGCTGGCAGTATTGTGAGTTTGAGATAGACTTAAAAGAATTCACTGAACATAAAAATCGTACCAAATGCTATTAAACAACAAGATCCCAACAGCAGCTGAGAAAGTCTGGGTTGCAAACTACTGAAGAACAGGACATTACACTGAGGAAATGTTATGTACTTGCCCAAGGGCTGCATCCTTTCACATGTCTCCATCCTATCAGTCGAGGACACTGAGCTTAACAGGACATTTTCCTGACCTTGTAAGTCAGTCTTAGGTGACTCAAGGAGCCTGCAAACCTTACTCTGAAATGTGAGGAGTACCCATCTGTCCTTTCACATCACAGCACCCTGACCTTTCTTCCTTAACAAATTCGTATCACTTCAAGTTCATTTCTCACCAGAACTTGCAATAGTGTAATTGATATGGAGGAAATTTTACTCTCACCACTACTTCTTGAAGCTAAAGCCCACTCAGAAAGCCTCTTACAAGTCATCTCCAGAGACAACAATAAAAAATCAGTCACAAGGGCCAGTCTTCTTTAAACAGATGACCATGTAGTTAATTTGCCCGTAATATACATCTTTGTAGTGACTCTCTAAGTAGTTAATTACATTAATAAGAAACCTCTAGATTCAGAGCACATCCAGGAAGATTGTTCCTACTGTAAGACTGTCTTTAGCAGATGTCTGCACTGCATGTAGGGGCTGGGGAGGCCAATGACTCATTTGCTAGCAATGTGCGGCAAAAACATCACCTGTCTGTTCTAGGCACACCGTGGAAAGACAAAGTTCTAGCAGGTTTTGAATACAACTGCCCTCTACAATTACTGTGATAGTGGCTAGCATGTCATTCCACTTGTCTTTTGGGGCAGCCAACATCATAATACTCTTGAGGTACTGAGTGCACTGTGGGGGACTCTGTGTGCTTGTATGTGCATGCTACAGGATTTACTCTAGTGGCAAATACTTGAGATGGCTGGAGTTGACAGACAAGCCTTGAATAAATTCATGTGAGACTTACAGGGGATGGAAAAATCTGATTCTTTTACACACATGAGAATGCATGGGTTTAAAGTGTTGGGAAGTCAAAACATTCAGCCAAAATTCAGTCTGCAACAGATAGCTGTTTCTGCTTAATAAAGACCACTCTGACACATTTGCTTTGACATAGTTATTACAACTTTATACTGATCTTACCAGAAACTTTCCACTAGTCTCTGCAGAAAAATCACATGCTTTAAGCTTCTGCTTTTGTTTCCTGAGAGTGGAAGTCTCAAACCACTGCTGCTTAAAAGGATGATATCACCGTGGTTGACTGAAAACACTCTCAAAAGACCAAGGAAAGCTACAAGTTCAGTTGCAGCACATATTGACATTAGGAGACCTCTTCTAAAAGCCATTTTTCAACTGCAGTGCATTTATTATCTAATGCTTAGTTCATGCTAACAATCTGACAAAATACCACCCTTATTACGGAGAGAGAAAAAACAATTGGGTTTTGATGTGATCACCCACACTCTTTCACGGACCACTGTAGTACACAAGCCACAGCATATTTATGGCTTATTACAGATCCATACCACAGGAAGTGAGTATGGCAAAGCCCTTGTTAGGCAGTGCTATCTAAGAGATGAAATCCCGGAGGAGCAATTTGAATTATCATTTAACCTTCCTCCCGCCAAATCACAGTCAAAACTGGAGATTTGCAGAGGCAAATACAAACAGGTACTCCTATGATATAAGACAGTCAGAGAAGTCCCACTGGACTGTGTTGGAGTGGCTGGGAACTTACTGCCATTGCTCCTGTTAGCCTTTCCCAAACTGTGTAGTTCCTCCATGGGACAACTGCTGGCCTGTTACTGGGAGAAAGCCAGGAATGAAATTTGCATGCATGCAGTCAGTTGTACTGTTTCACTATTGCTCTCAAACCAACTTCTCCTTCTCCTCTTCTCAGTCTCACCCAGCTAGTGCAAGGAAAGCCTCAAGGAGAGATGTGTCCACAAGGAGCTTGTATATGTCCTATGTCCCATATTATTGCTGGTCAAAAGGATTCAGAGAATGGATGCAGATTAAGACATGGGTCATGAAAAAGGGAATTTGACTTTTTGAAAAACTTTTTTCTTCTAGTGGAGTGAACACTCAGAAAAGAAGGAAAGTTGATCCTCTGCCTTGGTGTTCTGTGATCACACCCAGATTTCTTCTGGGTTTTGATCTACATAAACTACCTCAAATAGGTTCTCACATGAAAAAGAGTAAGGACACAGACTTTAACCTCCCTACCATACCTCCATGTGCTTGGCTCCATTTTCTCATCCTACAGAACAGACTAAATTGAAGTAATACAAAAGATCAGCAACAGAGCTAGAATCTTAGTGTGAAATCTTAATTAGAAGTTCTTGTCTTAACTGTATCACTGCTCTTTGGGCAACACTCAAGGTGTTCTGGATAGAACCAAGGAGCAGGTATGTAAAGTGTTTATTTTATTCCTTGCCTTTCTTTTTAAAAACAGTGCTGTGACACTTAGAGCTCATGCATTTCATCACATATGCACTTTAATTTCTTTTTAAAAATCTCGATCTGTCTATAATTTTGCTAGCAATTGCTGCATTTTTGAGACCTACTTAGAACACTTAAAGTTTCCCTGAGGCTGCAAATGCACACACATGTTAAGCCAGCAGAACTGAGCGTTATCACCAGAGTCCCAGTCCACACAGTCACTTCCTGATCATAGGACTCTCAATCTTGTAGTTCCCCTTCATGTTTTAGCATAAATATTTGAGTAAACATACAATCAGGTTAATCACTTTTAATCCAGATCAATTTCATGATGAAATTCACTGCATCATGTTGCAGAGGGAATAACAAACAGGAATGCACAGGGACAAAAACAAGCAGGTGGATATCAGGCTAAGTCATATGTATTAAGACATTTCAAGAAACCATAGCCACTTTGCTGCCCAGATATCAGAGAGGCACAAATTTCCAGTTAACAATTCAAGCCCTTGGTGTTAACACAGTTGCAAGCCCTTGTATTAACCTTCTTGTACTAAGATGCTGCCTCTCCATAAATCATGAAATAGTGCAACCAGTGAAGCCCATGTCCAATCACACAAGCTAAAAACCTGTCTCCAAATTGCTGTTGCACCTGCATTTGACCTGGCCCTTACTTTGCTTACTGAAATGTCTTGCTGTGAAGTACATCAAAGGGATTAAGCAAAAAAACCCCAAAAATTAATCTCTGGACAAATTGTTGGCATTGGTTTAGAGACTCTGTAGTAGATACAGAGCATGCTATCTTCAGTGTGCATGCCCAAGATTTGACACACAATGACTTCAATAAGCTGTGTCAAAGCCTCCTTTGTTAATGAGCAGAAAGTTCCCTCTTTGTTCAAAGATGTTACTGCAGGTCAGGGCACTTTTTTAGCCTCTAAAGATACTAAGTTGCAAATGTGTTGGTTGTGATCCTGGAGTTAATTTATCCATTTTGCCTGGCCAGTTAGTTTTTGTTTCACTCACTGATGCATTACAGCTGCTTAACTAGCGGGTACACTGTGGCACATTTCTGAGGAAAACTGGACCTTTACCAGACAACAGTGCACAGCAGGTTCAGAACTGATGGCTTCTGGAGTCCAGCTTTTTTCCCCCTTGAAGACAAGATCATCAGCCAGCTTCTGAGAAGCCTCCCAAAATTGCATATGGTGTCTTGAATCTATACTGCTGTTGCCAAGAGGCACAGAGTGGCTTATGACTGTTTCCTTTCACCAACAAACAATACAGACCTAAGAACACAGGCACACTCAGTACCTGCCTCTCTCAGCTAAGCTGCAGAAGCTTCCATAAGTAAGAAAAGCAAGGCTGAGTCTCTACAGGGCCCAGAAAACCAATTCTGACTGGTACAACAGCTGTCTGTGCTAATCTCCTTCAGAGCCCAAAATTCTAGCATCTTTGAATGGTTTCAAGTAAAACACGTGTATACATGTGCACTTACACATACAGGGGAAGACAAGAAATGAGTTATAGCCATTCCTATCCCAACAGCCCATCTTTGTTACAATTTTAGTGCTTTACTGCATCTCTTAATGCTTATGGGTTGTCTTGCTCTTTCCAGCAGGAAAGAAAAAGTGCAGTTGGAGGACACATGGGAAACAGAAGATGAGCTGTGGAGAGAAGTCACTGACCACTACGTACTGTGCAAGAGAGTAATATGATGCCAGTACTTGATAAGGACCCTCTGTGGCTGGGGACAAAGCCAAGCAAGTGGTACATGACTTTGAGTACTGAAAGACTCACCAAAACTGAAAACTCACACAGACAATAGAGTATTTGTTTCAGTGGGTAACAGGGTTGGTTCTGTGGTCCTTTCTTCACTCTACTGTCATTTACAGCACTGAATTCCTCTAACTTCTATATTTTAACAGATTTTGCAGATCTGTAGCAAAACACCACTGGATTTTCCTAGATCCAAGTCTGCTCTAGTCTCCAGTCTTGTAAATAATAAATACCTTGTAAATAATGTATTTTTTTGAAGTTCAATGAATTTTTTCCCCACTACCCAAACCGTTGATTAATTTTCAGAACAGGACTTTAAAACTTGACTTTACTTGATATGATTTAAACCTGCTGAAGTGGTTTCTGTCAGTGGCTAGAAAATTCTGCACTCAGTGGCCCCATGTTAAGGGCAGAGGGTGACGGTTTAAGTGCTCAGCACAAGCCAGGCTTCTATCTGGGCTCACTCCAGCCAAGATTCCAAATTTGACTAAAACACAGGGACAACCAAGAGCCTGTTTGTTATTGTGCAGCATAAAGACTTTCCTCTTGTCAAACTGAACTGCAGACCACTCACATTTATGCTCTGCAAGTAGCAGACTGAACTGGAAGGGTAAGAATGACAGGAAGAAGCAATGTTGTTCATGCTCCTGTGACAAAGACTGACCATCTTTCTTCTCTCTAACGGCCTCTAAGCAGTTCTGGAAATGCAGGGATGAGTTCCTAGACTGAAAGACCTAGAAAATGTCACTGTGTCAATGACAGACTCTCACTGGTGGGGCCAGTGAACTCACCTGAAGAGGCTTCAAAGGATTCAGGTTAGCACGGAAGGCTTTCTCGGCTGCATGGAGTTTTTCCTTTGACAAGGTGCAAAAGAAGGCTTCCGAGTCCATGGCTGCCGTCTGATTTTGGATTGTAAGAAATTCAGATGATGTAGAGCTATTGCAGAGATCTCGCAGCTGCATTCGATAACCAGACACAATGACCTATGAAAGTGGGAGAAGCATGTTAAGTCTGCCTTCATCTAAGACTCCAACCAAAAAATTGGTTATTGACTACAAAAAGCAAAACCATTAATTAACATTTCCAGATAGAGGTGAGGGGGCATTCTTCTCTACAGGTTGAGCAGCCCTGATTCACAGGCAACTTAGTTCCAAGAGAAACCCTTCCCTGCTGAGAACATAGGAGAGAAGTCCTGAGGGAGGCAGTTCTCTCTTCGCTTCCCTGCAAATATGCACAAAGCAGTAGTGATCCTGTCCTCCACAGCAGCCATTTCCTCCAACCAAGGGTACATCCATTGCCTAACGTTCAGTCTTCTGGGAACTGAGCCACTGAGAAAAACAAGACTTGTGACCAGACATAAGTCTGGCAAATCTATGTGAAGGGCAAAAGACCTATGTCCCAAACTACTTAGATGTATCTGCCAGCCGCATTTTCTATGCAGCAATGATCCAGAATCATCTCCCTTAACTCTGAAGTATCTATTCACCAACTGCTGAGACAAACATTTTGCAGTGTTTTTAAACAGATAATGCATCAGCAGAAAAAAAAAAAAAAGTTATCTAACTGGCTGCAACAAATGAGGTAAGATCCTAGAGTCTTCCTTCACAGGCATATTTTTCTTAAGGTAATGGTTTCCTTGTCAATGTTTCCTAATCCACATGCAATCCCCTTATTAACAATATTGATAAAATCCCTCTGAGTTATCACCAGACCGTTTCAGACGTGATAAACAAATTCTTTTAATGAGGTCAGTTACCAACTTCATGACTGCTGAACAACAAAGTACCTATCAAAAGGCTGCATACTTCTCAGGTGATAAACAAGGAAAAGTCCAGAGCCTACTATTGGAAAAAAAATTTTGTTTGGCTTGGGGCTAGACAGATGGAACAGTTTTACTGTAAATGCACAGGTAATAACAGCCGCAGACCTAATTTCTTCTTTCTGTCATTTCATAAGACCCAGTACGCATTGCCCAACTTACAACAACAACTAAAAAGGATTGATCTACATTCCAGAGGAGTTAGCAGCTCCTGAACCAGGCTGGTAAGTCTGAAATTTTTCATCTTTCAAAACCAAAGGGGTATGTACAATCTGGGAGAAAAAGTGCTTTATGTTCAAGAAACAAGCAAATGGAACTGACAGGAGAGAGAAGAGATTTTTAATGCAATATTCATGAAAACCTTTAACTTCGGTCTGCACCCATATGCCAAAAACAGCATCTTTCAATGTTTCACAATTCTCACATCAAAAAAAAGGGGCCTTTTGAAAATTTGGGGTGCTTCTTTTCTTGCCAGCAGAGATATTACCAGTGTTGCAGCCATGCTGAAAAGGAAATACCTGTGGGGCACTGAAATAACACTCTCAGAACAAGCTTCCATGGGTGGACATAAAGAAAAACTAGTGTCTCCCAGTGCCTCAGTGTGAGGTAAAATGTGAACATCCTGAAAATGTCACCCTTTTTCACCCAGATTTTAAGCTCTTTTGGAGAGAAGCTGCCCTTTTCAAGCGCTGAGGTCCATAGCATGAGACTTTAGAAAAAACACTCTGCCAATCCACCTCAGACTGAAATACCTAGTCTCACCAAGTCAGCAAGTTCTCTAATCCCTTACAGTCATCTGAACCCATAGTGTCTTCAGCAGGCAAAAATACATCCTAAATGACAGATTAAGTCCCCTAAGGACTCTCAAAATGCCAGGCTCATGCCTGAAAGTAGTCATAGGTAATTGTTCTGTCCTCACATGTCATATAATTCTCTCCTTGGGATTTCCTCTGCCTCATGAAACAGATTTGTTCCAAGCAGAATATGCACTGGCCGTTACTGTTTACTCTTCTCTGCTATTCAATGCATCATGCTGCAGCACTGGTCCAGGACCTCATTGCACCTTCAAACTTTCAGAGGGGCAGGACCTACTCCCACCTCCAAGCCACACAAGAGCTGTCTGGCCACACCTGGACAACAGCAGCATACCAGACTTGATTACACAGCTGCCTGCCCACTGCTGACCCAGGCACCTTCCAAATCCCACACCCTTCTGAGCACACCTACCACAACTGGAAAAACACAAAGCTGAGCCACTCAGCCTCAGGAAGCAACATGCCCATCAAGACAAGGCTTTGGTCCCTTTTATCTGTTTGCACTAATTTCAGTATGTTGGATACACAACCCTTGCTGGACATGCTGGAGTGCTGTCATTACAGCAACACCAGCAAATACTCCCCTCTCCTTGGTGACTTCAACTCCTTACTTGCTTGCACATTGTAACTCCCAGCCTTGCTGAACAACCCCAGGACACCAACAGACTGCAGAAGGTGGCTGTATTTGCTGTGAAAGGTTGGCACACTCTGTATAGGCCTCTTTACTACATGACTTCTGAATGAAGCTGTGAGCCACTCATTCCAGGGACCTAACAAATACTGCCTGTTTATACTGAAGTCACCAGTCAGCTCAGCAGTGAGGCCAGATATCCAAACCAGATCACCAGCAAAATCAAAGACATCAGTTTTGTGAGTCAGATAAAGTCATTCTGCAGGAAGGGAGAGGTCTGCATCTCTCGTTTTCATCTGTATTAGAAAAGTGCTCAAAAAGTATTTGGTGGGCCACTGATCTGCGCTGCAGCCTTATGTCCTGGTGCTCAGATTAGCTCTTCTTGCCATTTCTGAGCACAGAATGCTGTCACGACTTAGCAGCATCACTCCCAGTGCTCTAGCAGAATCAGCTCAAGAGTTACACAAGAGCACAGCTTGAAGCATTCAAGGAAGAACTAGATGACTGACCAGCCTTTCACCACCCTTCAGACACACTAGGAAGATAAAAGCTAAGCTTTTTTCCTCCTTCCATTTCCATACACAACTAATACAGTATGGCAGTCACACAATGTAAAGTGAGGTTTTTTGCCTGTTTGAAAATCTTTCTGCTTCTCCACTAACTTAGGGACAATGATGAGAAAGCTGTTGCTGCAGTCTTCCAGTTACCCTTCCAGAATCATCAGTAGCATGATTCTATCTCAATCTACCTGGAATTTCAGGCAAATTAGTTTCAACTAAAACAAAACTTGCAGCCTAAAATAGGTAAGAATTTCTTCTCTGCTTTACATTTTTTAGTAGAACGCATCCTTAACTTGTAGGATAACTTACCAAACTGCACTAAAACAGATGGCTTGAAAGAATTCTCAGAAGAACAAGACAATGTGTGCAAAGCATGACAGCATTTCTAACTACAGGAAAATATAGACTAAAAGGACAATTAATCCATTCCACTTCAATGAAAAGATCTGATATGGAGTTGAAGATCAAAATGGATTTCCTCCTCCTTTTCCATATCATCTTTGGCATTCTTTCAAGAGAACCCTGG
Source organism: Chaetops frenatus (assembly GCA_013400775.1). Taxonomy (NCBI): domain Eukaryota; kingdom Metazoa; phylum Chordata; class Aves; order Passeriformes; family Picathartidae; genus Chaetops; species Chaetops frenatus. Next base: position 82,376 of record VZTR01031432.1, on the reverse strand, counting down.
GTCTTCCTTTGAAGTCTATTCTGACTTCTGCACTAGAAGGGACACTGGTGGACTAATTCATCAAGCCTAGCCAAAAACATGTTACAAGTTTGAGAATGACAGACAGCCATCACAGGATGGGGCTCCAGCCCACTGTCATCACTAGGGTGTGTTTATGACTGCAATCATGGGGCACTCAGGATAGCAGGACTCCTGTACTACGTAATGTGTACAATGTGTCTGTCTTGATGCGTGGGCCACAAACCTAAAAGCAGAGCTCCTTCTGCTGCACAGGAATGTAAGGCAGAGCAAGACCCAGAAAGCCTGCTCCAGTTCAAGCTGAGTGGCTGAAAACAGCCAGAACAGCACTAGCAGCTTAATTAATGTTTTACTTCCTCTAAAAAACAAAAAAAGAGGAAGGAAGAAATTCAGTTTAGCCTGAGAGTACTATTTTCTTATGCAGGTCAAAACATTTGCTCATGGATTCCCAGTGTCCTTCTACAGCCAAAAATCAAATGAGACAGTAAATTGAGGGCAAGAGGGAAGAGAGAAGCAGGGAATACATTTTCCTCTGTATTTCTACAGCACTTAGCACAGAGGGGTCCAGCACTGTGGATCTTGGCACTACAGCTAAACAAACAATGGACAAACATTATGTTAGGAGTTGAAAGTACTCTTTACCTGCTGGAGGTTGACCCTTGCATCCAGTAGCTCCTCTACTGCAGATGATGGCATGGACACATTATGACGGAGGAAGTCAGAGAATGTCTCATTGTCAATCAGGAAATCCCGAAATTTCAAATCTGGAAAGTGACAAAACAAGCAACATTCTGGTCAGAGCAAAGCCAAAAGGAAACTCGTGTGAGAGCACTGAACAGGAAAAGTCAAGCTGACAAATGGGGGAGAGGGAATTACACAAACCATAGCACAAAAGGAAAAGAGGAGCTGCTGGTAAACTGCTCTGAAACTTGGTAGGCTTTAGAAATGTCAATCCATGTCTTGGTCTCAAAAAAACCTCCCAAAACAACAACAAAAAAAGCAATCAACCTGCAAAACCAACTCCCATTAACATCATTACTTCAGGTAAATTTGCTCTACCATAAATTTCGAAGTCTGACATATGCAGGCATACAGGCGTGATACAGAATCGCACACAGATCTAGGAAACAATCTTAGGTACTTGTAATTAAACAACATTTGCAACATTGTTTCCATTTTCTTTACCAAATGCTTCACCTTCTCAAGCCATTGGTGTTTCAACTCTTGACTTTAAAACAAATTTGCACCTACATCACAGCAGAGACCAACCATCTGGAAATTATAATCCAAGCAAACTAATAAAGTCCACAAAACTGAATCTTCGGAAGCTGACTCACCCTGCTTTGGGTTGTTTTCTTAGGTTTATTGTGTGAGTTTGGTTTTTTTTGTGGTTTGGTTGGGGGGGGTTTTGGGGGGTCAAGGGGAGAGTGGTGTTTAGTTTTGGTTTGGTTTTTGTTGTTGCTGGTTTTTTTTAAGAAAGAGAGAGGACAATTCTAGCTCCACAATGCTTAAACAAGCAGCAATGAGCAAAGCAGCTATGCCAGGAGGAGGTGAGACCAAGACCTGTAGGATTTAACAGAGTGAAGATTTCCAGACTGAGATAAGACAAGTAGCTAGGTGTCATGCTGTATTTTTTACTTTAGGAAGACAGGATGCTGCAACCCAGAGCAAACAGCAGAAAACGATGAGCTCTAAAGTAATGACATGGAAGAACCAAGGGCTTGTACCTTCCTCTCTCCTACAGGGGGCAGCTGTAACAACCTTTTCCCCCCACCTTTTTCGCAGGAGGGGCTTTTTGGTTTGGCTTGATTTTTTGGTTGGGTTTGATTTTTTGTTTCTGGGTGGTTTTTTTGGTTGGTTGGTCTTGGGTTTGGTTGTTCTTTGTTTTTTTTGGGGTTTTTTTGGTTGGCTTTGGTTTTGCAGGGGGTGGGGTTGGCTTAGCTGGGGCAGGTGATACTGTCACGAATGGGCCCCATCGGGTAGAAGCATGGTCCGCAGTCGGGGTGCCACCAGAGGCGACAGGGCGAGCAGGGCGGCGGTCCGGGTGCCACTGCTGCTTCCCAGCCCGATCCTGGCCGAAGAGCCGGCAAGGGGAGGAACCCAGGCGCTCTGCACTCTCGCGGCAAGCACGGAGTACACGGGGTTACTGACGGTCATTGCTCCCTCATCTACATATCCAGTTACAAATTCCCCGTTGCCTTTTTGTTCCACACGAAAAAGTAAATCACCCGCCTCAGCTGAGGCAAGGCGGAGGTTACTCCGGGGCAAAAGCTTCTCCCTCGTCCTCCTCCCTCCCACGCAGCTGGACCGCTCATGAATATGCCCGGTTTTGAGCAAACGCCCCACTCGAACGCCGCTACCAAAATCAGCCCTCACTCCCCCCCACTCCCTACCCCGGGGAAAGGCTCGGAGAAGATCTGGCTCCTGCTAGAACATAAAACCGTCCTCTTCTTTCCAGCAGAGGCTAAAGCATCCCGCTTCACCACAAGTGGAGGGAAAACTTCCCCCCACCCCGATTCCTTGGTTACTTCCTACATGTGCCAAACGCCCTGAACACTTCTGCAGCTTGTTTATTTTTTGGTGAGATCATCAACTGTTCAGAAAGTCAGATGGACAAAGAGGTGGCTAGCTGAAGGCACACTGGCATGCAGAGATCAGATGTTTGCAAGCTTTTTCATTGCATCTGCCCCTACTTAAGATATTTTTCAAGCTTCTCTTAAAGGGCCACATGCCTTATTAAAAAAAACCCAAAACTTCCACTTCTCTGTTTCCTCAGTGATGTGCTGCTTTTGGGTTTGGCTAGTCTATTTTATCTGGGTTTGGCTTGGAGGTTTTTTTGCCATATGGAGGCATGATTTTCTTGGTCAGGGAGATACTCTGTAGGCAATAGCAGGAATGCAACCTGAACTACACTTAGATTCCTGCTGACCTGCCTGTAATCATGAGGGGAAGTAACAGAGTCACCATCTTCCACAACTGTAATTAACCAGCCCAGCATTAGCAGAGCACTCATCCCCTGCCTTTTTTGTCATGCCAAGCATTTTTGTCATGCCAAGACTTGCTTAGCACTAGAATTTGCTGAAAATCAATGCTGCCTTCCAAGGAACTCCTACAAACATCTGAATGAGTTTTCATCATTTGGAGTAAAACAAGAAGGAAATAGAACAAGGTTACCAGAGCTGTGGGGCAGTGTTTGGCTTCCAGACAGCTGATCATGAACCTGTGATTGCTACCTGAGAACACACCTGAAAGCTCTGCCAGACCAGGGGCCAAATCCCAACACCACAGCCCTGGCTGCAGTGCCCGAAGCAGAGCCAGCCTTTTGTACCATACATTTTCTCCCCCACCCCATCCGGTCCTACTTGCAGGACTTGTGGGTCAGTGTCTTACATAATCCCTTCTCAATCATGGAGGCATGCATAACAGCTCACACATGAAGCCGAAGAAAAGTACAGAACACTGCAATGCATCTAAATTGTTTCTCTGGATACCTCAAAAAGTCAAGAGTTAGCAGAGGTTTCCTCTTGAAAATAGCCATTCCCATCCAAGTCTGGACTGCTTGCCCACTAGGGCTTAAGGAAATAAAAGAGCATTACTCAGAAAAACCCCTCCAAAAATAAAAAACAAAAGAAACAGGCAAGTCTTCTGAAGGCTAATACCAAGCTAACTTAATAATGCAAACACCTGGAGTGGAAGAACACATTTTACCACCACAGGCCTACTACTGCAAT
>VZTR01031432.1:44992-71709 GCA_013400775.1 Chaetops frenatus | reverse complement strand
AACCATTCAAGCCCTCCACTACTATAAATCATACTGTTGAGCAACAGCACTTCAAAATAATTGAAGAACTTTCTCAGTCTTTGGGAAAGACTGAAAAACAGATGCTTAGTAGATAATGATTGCCCAAATTCACTTAAAGGTTTGTCTGGAAATCATGTCTTTCATATTCTAAGCGTGACACTATACTACACTACATCAGGATGGGCCCAACAGACCCTGCCTTGGTAGTTTCAGGAGCTCATCCTTCCAGGTGGTCTTCTATTTGGACTGTCAATATACTAACCATTCTTTCCCCTTTGGTCCTGATATAACTTGTTGGCTGACAATACACCCTGGAGCACTTGCACCACGCTGTTTTACACAAAGGACTGGATTACTTCTAGGCACAGAGAAGAACAGTGCCTCCTGTACTTCAGGAACCTGAATCCATGTACCAGAGTCACAAAGCACTATTACCTGAAAAAAATTAAGCATTGTACTGCTGGAGAGGTCTTACGCATTATTTCTATTGATACACCGGTAAAACTCCTTGCACTTTCTTAAGGTAGCAGCAGAGGTAACATGAAGGAAAAAGACCAGGTGAAGACACTTGTGGTCTTAAATGGCTACTTCATTGTCTTGATTTGTGTTCTCTGGCTTTACAGCACACTGTTCTCCACCTGCTAGGCAGGAAGCATGTGGACAGAGCAGGGTAAAACCATAGGTGATGGCTGCTGACCAGGTTGCCACACAGTTGTGCCCTTGATACAATGAAAATTGCTGGGAGGATGGACTTCCATGTTCACATTGTGTCTCAAGTGTCTCAACTACTTTTTTTTTTTCTCCCTACTGTTCTGAAGTAGCATATTGTTGGGTAGGTAGGCAGTGCTGCTTTCCTAAGGAGGTGGTTGGCAAAATCCAGAACAGGCACTCAGACTTCAGATATTGCTATCTTTGCAATAAGCTGTTTTTATCCCATCAGCAGATCTCCTTCTGGCACATACCTATGCTCAGTCAGCTTCAGATATGGTCCAGTTATGTTTCAGCTGCACTTGTTAGAATAGATAGAGAACTATAAGAAAAAGGCCTCCGAAGATGTTTACTAAGTTCTGACTGTCTGTGGTTATGTAAAACCTTCTGACAATTTTAAGAAAAACACATCTAAATACTACCTCAGGTAGTATGTTCCTCTAAAAATATGCTTAGAGCAACAGAAAGGTTCAGGGAGGGGAAAAAAAACCACCACAAAATACCAAAACTCATAGGAAAGGGTCTTATTTTAAATCCTTTTAAAGTGTCTTTTATTGCACCATTCTTAAAGCTAAAGCTAAATTAGAAAGGGAAGGAAGCTCTGGCTGTTTACAAAGGATGTGTGTCACAGAACAGCACGGATCTCCCCCACATATAGCACACAGAGTGCTGCCAGGTCAGCATTAAAAAAAAAAAAAAAAAAAAAAAAAAAAAGCTAGGGTAAGCTTGTCAGCTAACAGATGAGATACATTCCACTAAATTTTCAGAGCTACACCAATTTTTTATCAGCTGAGGATTCCTGATACACAGGCCTAAGCAATATGCATTTTTAACAAACTTGGTTAATCATTGGCACTCAGTAAATACATAAGCATATGCCTGTTTTTTTAATTCTGCAGCTGTTGCATTTAATTAAATGGATTTTTCCAGAATTTTGAAAATGAAACATATGAAAGTATAAGCATAAAACCCATAAAGTGAATTATAAATGTATTTCAACCAATTCACAACTACTGCTACTCAATAAAACACACTAACAGCAAAAAAACAAGTGAAAGTGGAGAATGTCACCTTTCAATAAAGCTGCAAAGAAATTCAGCAACAGGTGGCAGAATATTTTGCTTCATTTTAGTCAGGGTCCTGGTATTAACACTCACTTATTTTAGAACCAAAAATATTTAAATAGAACAGGAAAGACTACCCAAAAATTGAACTGACATGGATTTTCAAAAAGATTGGGCAAGCTCTGTTCCCTTGCCTGTGTAAAGAAGAACTTGATTGGCCATCAACATTTTTGAAAAGCCATCAGCTTTTATTGCATCCTGACTGCATTGAAAACTGCCCCATCCTTCTGTGCTTCAGAATGAGGGCAGCTGTTTATTTATTTAGCTCACAGGAATGCTGTAAAAATTAGGTAGTAAGTGTTTGTAATGCATGCTGAAGATAAAATGCATTATTACTAGAGATGGCTCCAAAGCTGAATATTAACTTTAGAGATATGAGAGGTCAGACCCAAATTAGGCACTCTGGCCTCAGTACCAATCAAACACAAAAGTATACAGACCTTTTTCCAAATGGGGCAATTTCATAATCTGTACTCTCATGAGAGCTCAGGCCCATGGAAATCTCCCCAAAAAGCTGAACTTTTCATAAGATAACAGTGTTACAAATTTCCTAGGGGACTACTAACACTATGCTCAGTGTGGAAAGCCTCTATCCTGCTGTCTCAACCAACCTCAGACTGTAGCTTAAATAACCCAAAGCAATCTTCCACATATCAGGCAATTTATTAAGGTTCTGAGACTAGAAGTCAATGAAAACAAATGAGCATTTGCCAGAGTGGAAAACATAGAAAATAAATGCAAATTGAAGCTAAAACAGTATAAGTTTTGGCAACATAGCCCTGACGTGAGCAAGCTGTACTGACAAGGCTACACACAGAGAGGGAGATAACAGCAAGTTGTCAGAGGTTTAACTGTTCACTTAACACTCTCCACCCTATTTACTGGTTTAAAATAAAAGTCAGTGCTGACAGACAAGGCTAAAACTAAAGACAACAAACCAGAACTTTTAAAGATGGTCCTACTTCTGCAGCACACACTAATACGAACTACTGACAAGCACAATAAGCAATTCTTGTTTTCTTTATCATTGTCCTTATCTGGACAAGTTAAGAAAGATAAAGGTGGTGCCCTTAAGGAACTGCAATTCAGGATCTACTGGAATAGCTCTGTTACCAGTTCTAGTTTATGGGTGCTGTTGACTTCCCTGCACACAGTCAAACCATTAACTGGCACACAGGGTTAGTTGGTTCTAAAGCAACTGTATTGCTAGTGCAGCCTTATGCTGCCAAGCCTGCAGCTTTCCTTGCGTGTGTGGTTCTCTCTTTTTTGGGGTTTTTTTGCAGGTTTCACACAATCTTCTGCACCAGGATTCTCAGAAATGTTCTTCTCAAGCTCCTGTCCCCTAGGATAGTTCAGACACTACAGCAAGGCCAGATTTAATGTAACACTGCATGTTTTTTTAATTCCCCATTCAAAGAGGTTTCAGCTTTGCTCTATCGCATCCACACACATCTACCTAGAATCCAAGACGGCATAATTCTAAACTTATCTCTTCAAAAGCATCTCTACACAAAGGAGGTTTAGACCAAAACAAGCACCAAAGTCCAGTTCTACAGCATCAGAACACAGCAACACACATTACGCTATAGGTGTTTACCCATTTCAACCTCTAGGCAAAGTCACATAGTAACAACTGCTCATGAACAGTCCCATGGAAAACAAGTATGATTCTCCTGGGAACAGATTTAATAGTAAAGCAGACCTTTGTACCTTGATCTTTATCAAGATAATTTTATCAGTTTAATCACACCCTTGGCTTCCAAATAATAAGAAAAGCAGAAGCAGGCTCCGTTGAAACTGATAATTCCACATGCAGTTATATTGTAGTTACAGGATGATGTTTTCTGTATTATGCAAATATCATGCCACCTAACTAATTACAGCTATATACCTAACTGCCCAATAAAAATCCTGGGACCAATGCTGCCGTAAGAAGTCTTTTCTACCTTTGCCTATCTCTTGACTGACAGCCTCCCAGTTTCAGTTGAGGACAGAAAAAATAACAGACCCACTGGATTCACTCAGAGACTTTGTCCACCACCCGTGATAAGGCACTTAAAGTGCCCTTCCAAGAATGTTTTGGAGATGCTTTTCCAGAACATCTGCAGTCGCCTAAACAATTTCACTTTACTTAAAAACATAAACTCTAGGGACATTCATGTCTCTGCCTGTTCAGCAACACAGATTTGAAGAAAAAATTAATTAGGCAAATGCAGGAAAGCTGCCACGTGTACCTGAATCTCCTAACCCAATCGATATGCCACACCACAATCTTTGTGCAATCCAAGTACTCAGTATTGGCTGCTTCTTCCGCTTGCTCATTGTGGCAGGCTGCATCTGACCACAGCAGAAATCACAGTGGTTCCCACACAGCCCCAGACTGCCCTTCCTGGAGGGATGCTTTGGGCTGGGAGGCAGCAGCAGCCAGGAATGCCCTAGGCAGTTCTGCTGAGGGCTAGTGCAAGGTAACTGGTACTGAAAAGACAAGGGTAAAGTAGCCTTCCTACCTACCCCAATAAAACAAAACCTTCCTACTGATACCACAGGGCAGCATTTTTGGCAACACTTTTCCCCTGGCCTAAAGGAAAGGCAAGGACCTCAATGTCACTGGGGAGCACACTATCAGAGAACCCAGGTGTATATTTATGTGCAGCAACAGGAATGTCACCCTGCCACAGTTGGTGTTTGCAGGTGGTTCTGGGCATGAAGGCCACCTGGACCTATGGTTTACTCATCTTCATTCTAGCCTGGCTGGTTTTTGCTAGGATTCTTCCCAAAGGAAGTCAAGGAGGAAATCAGTTTAATTAGGGAGGCATAGGCAGGTACAAGAATCAATCTGAATGTTTAGCTTGAGGGCTTGGCTTCAATTTTGTTAGGGACAAGACACTGAGAAGGGAGTTAGCCATCACCTTAATATCACCTAGCAGATAATGTATGACATCCTGTTTCCCTGAGAACCCTGTAATCATACAGTAACACACAAGTCACCAGAAAACCTCTCCAAAGGCTGTGCTTTAGTCCAAGCCCTCTACCATCCTTTACCTGTTAAATAAAAGAAACACTAGTAGTACTGACCAGACAGGCCACAAACTCCTTCAGTCTCAATATCTCTCTGTGTAGCAGAGTGCAACATCAGCAAAGAATGCCACCCAGTCGATGTTTCTCTCTTCTACCATGAGCAATACTAATCCAGCAAACAACTGGGACAGGCAGGGTACATGTGGAATAATAGCTCAAGATCTGATGCAATTTCTTAGGTGATGTTTGTTTCCCTCTGCCTACTTCATTGCTCCATTTTTGTTTAGTTGGGTTGGCTTCAAGAAAAATAGACACATGCCCTTTGGGAAGACTGAAAACTAAGAGCAATGCAGTAAATACTAGCCAGGCTGGCTTGTATCTGCAACTTTTAGCAACAACCAAAGAAGATGGCTTTAATTATACCTGTTAATTTATTACCCCATGGCACTGCAGAACAAACTATTTTTGAATCTTGTAGACAGAAGGAAGAAACAGAGAAAGTGTTCCTCAGAGTCAACAGCAAGCTGTATCTCCATCTTTCAAAACACAAGAAAAGCTTATTTCTTGCAAACACTTAACTTGATAGAATGGCACTGAGGCCAGCTGCAAATTCAGTGCCTGCATGCAGCAACCCCAGCAGCCTTGTCATGCACTTGAAAGCACCATCACCAAGGTCTTTGACTCTCTGTACTGATCTGCACTCTGCCTTATCATGATTGATAAAGACCTTGGTGACATTGCTGGACAGACATGCAACAAGTGGAAGAGAGAGGGCACCTGGCACCTGCCTGCAAAATTGATTATGCTATGGTATGTGTGTACCTACATGTAGATTTCACTGCTTGGGGCTTGCTGGAAGTGGCCACACAACAGCAGCAGCCATAGAGCATAGCAGCTGCATGTGCTGAGCTCCCTCAAACCACCAGTTAGCACTTTATCCTGGCCAAGAAAGGTGCTACATGAAGCCACACTGGACTGTTCCCTACTGATACCACCTTCCTCTCCAACACAGAGCTCTTCTCTGTTGATCCTCCTCAAACAGCCCTGTTGCAAGGAATTACCTCCCACCTCATCAAGAGGTGGCCAAGATACAAAGCCTGTTGGAATGAGTGCATAGCATGGCCTGAACAAAACCTTCGTGTCCTACCTTGCCTTTAATGAAGGCGCTGACTTGCACACACCTGTGCAAGCAACCTGAGCAATCTGCCATCTGAAGTAGGTCTCTCGTCACCAAGGTTCAGCTCATGCCTAACTTCAGATCAAATGACTAAGAATCACACCTTGAACATTAGCTTGCAAGGGTTGTTTTAAAGAAGTTCAAGTGGAAGGACTTTGGCAAACGCTCTCTAAGCAGATTCAGACATCAGAAGCCAGATACAGATATGAATGTTCTGCAAGACTAGCATTAGCTCCAATTTGCATGCTAGCAATGAGAGATCAACTCCAGGAAATCATCAGGCAGCAGTGGGGAGAGTGTGTGAGGGGAGAGCGGAGCTGCAGACACTCCAACAGAGTCCATGTCACACACCAAGGAGCACACAGTCTGTCTCACTGGGGAAGCTGCAAAGTTGCACCTGTCTGCACCACCAATTCACATGGCTTCAGGTCCAGGCCAGAGTTAAAACACACAGGATATTAGAATGTTTTCAATTATCAGCTTATTGATAATCAGCCCTTCTGCTACTGGAGGAAACACATGTGTAAAGACAGTGCTTTCAGGCTGGGTGGTGCATTTACATCTGACATCCACTCCTATTGTGTCCTTAGGTTCCCAGAGTCACAGGAGGAAATACCCCAGTGTGAAGAGGATTTGCATTTCTCACACCTCATCATCAACAGCAACTGAGAGTTGACCTTCCTTGCACAGTAATCTAAGCACTGCTAAGTATAAATACATGAGTGCTTCTAAGATTAGAGGATGCTGTTTCATGCATGCTGTCAGAGAATGAATCACACAACCAAGGAGTGGGCAGCAGGGTCCACCAAGCTGGATGGCTTTGTAAATGAGCATGAGAAGGACAAACAGGCTTTGTTCTCCAAAAGCCTTACCAACAATGGACATTCTGTCATTCCTGTGACACAGAGGCTTGATTTTTTGATTACGCATTTAAAATATTTTATTATAGAAATATAATCTGTGATGACTGGGTCTGAGGCTTGTTTTTGCAGTCCACTAGTCTTTACAGTAGAGAGAAACATGAGCCTTCTGACTTTCAACTTGTATAGCACTCCATATGCCAAACTCTTCTTGGAATCATTCCTTTCCCTCAGACCTTCAATTTATGGCTTTGATAGTGTTCTTGCAAATGTCCACGTCTGACATTCAAATGTCCATTGTCATTCTGTCAATACAAAACATCACAATAGGATCTAATCTCTTTGGAAGAGTTAACTTGCCAATGCATATGTAAAAGTAGTACTACAGAAGAGTAAAATACTACTCTAAAAAGTGTAAAGCCAGCAACAACAATATGTGTCATTCTGATGGAGAGAGCTTGTTCCCAGCAAATCAAACCAAACAATTGAAGAGACCTATGAAAACAGTATTAAACTTCTCCTCAGGGAATAGTCATCTTAACTCATTTTGGTTGTGTTTATTATGTGTCCATCTGTGCACGAAGGGTTCACTCTGCATCCTCTCCCCTCTGAAGCTGCTGCAGATTTAGGTAAAATCATGAGGATGCCACTCACCAGTTCTTGAGTAAAAAGAGAGGAGGAGGCCTGGTTGATATGGACACTGAGCTCCTCAGCAAGGAGGTGTGCCCTTCGTACATGAGTATTAACAAATGCTCACAGTCAGTAGACCACAGGTATTATGTGCAGATCTGATCACATCAGAATTCTGCACAGCTCTGAAGAGGAGAGAGGAGGGTTAACTACCCAAGACAAATGCCTTGCACAGTCCATGTCTGTCCACACATCCACAGCACATACCTGCCAACCTGTCACTAGCAGTACAGATTAGTCCAAGGTGACCTGCAATCTACTGAACAACACAGAAGAGAATGTAAAAACACCATCTCTGCTGTAAGTATGCCCAGTACACATCAGACTATGTGACACTACTCACATCATACCAGGTCAGATATTTTTCTTCCTGCAGCCTGCCTGAGCCATTCTCAAATGATGAGAGCTAAGAAGAACTATAGCTGAGAAACCAAGGACAATTTTCACAAAACAGTAGAATATCACCTGTGCTCCCTTTTCTATTTCCCTGCTGTATGTCTTTCTAAACCATTACTTTCCATCACTTCCACTAGACACATGCCACACCAACACAGCAGCTAAGGTATATAACCTTTCTGGAAAGATCATCCCAAAAGACTTTTACAAGGTGCCATGTCAGAGAGACCTGGCAATAGCAAGAGATCTGCCACATTTCCTGAGACTGGACAGTATTCTTTCACATCCCAGTTCTGCTGCAAGCTTCCCATACGATCTCATACTAGTCACTCATTCATCTGCACAGGACAGGAAGGCACATAATCTTCTCACACAAGCTAAAAATGGGAGGATTCTAATTTTTCATGGGAACTGGGGCTGTGCAAGCCCCCCAGACAGTCTTCTTTTGTACCCTGCCATTCAAAATCCTGCCAGACAACATCAGAGAATATACTACACCAAGCAGTCATATAGGAAGAACAAAAAAAACCCCCAACAACAACCAACAACCACCCTCCAAAACACCAGAAGGGAAAAGGATATTTCCTTGTCAGGTAATAACCAGCTTTGAGTTTGTAAACTGGATGCCAGCATCAGCTTTTCCTCATCTGTGTTCTCTCAGCATGCTTTCCTCTGGAGCTCAGGGAGTAGAACACTAAATTGCAGCTACATTGTTTTCACTGCTTCACAAAATATCAGAATAACTAGTGCTTTCCAAAAAGACACACTATTTCAACTCCTTTGAGAAAACCAGCACTTTGACTAACTTCAGTGTGCCCAGCATTACAGTTTCACATCCAAAACAGCTGCTGTACTTGGCACCACACACCACTCCTTTTTCCTTCCACCAAATAAATTGAAGAGCACACAAAGTTCTGACACAGGAGAGGCTTAAGGCACCTCTGCAGGACTGGAAAAGGTTCGGTAAGCTGTAAGTTCCAATCGTGCACATTCACATTATGGCACATTCCTGAAATTTACACACACTCAGAATTAACCAGGCCAGAAATACCAGATATTGACTCTCTCTATCAGGCTGTTACCTAAGCCAGAGGAACTTCCCAACTTGCGTAGTTTTCCCAGGACCTTCTGGACATCCTTTATACTCGTGTCCTGTTGGCTATACAACAGTAACCTCCTGGCATCTGAGAACAGGCGGGAAACACTGCGGGAAAACAGAAAAACAACCAGCAGCCATCAGCTCCATGAGCCACCATCCACAGTTAGTTTCACACACCAATTCCAAACCTTTAATCCCCTTTAGTTACGTCATTCCAGCACAAAAAACTCTTTCCTCAATGACTACCCTGCGACAAGCCAAGGAGTCTAATAAAAGATGTCTGCTAATGCAAGGTCAATCATTACAATCATTATATTGGGAAGATCATGAACTTGAAAGCATTTCTAGGAGTGTGATGGAGAGGGCTTCCTGCTGCTTCTTAGAAGCACAACAATTTAAGAATGTCCTTGCTCCTTTCAAATGCTTCTCCAGGTTGCAGGCGCATCATACCCTGCATTAAGCCTATCTTTCCTGAAACACATGAATGTAGCAAGTAAGGCAAGGCATAGGGAAGCTGGCCATAAAAAATGTGCTTTCTGCATCAAGACAGCCAGTAATGAATTATAAACATCAGGGAGTATTCCCTAAAACTGTTCGGCTGCCTCTCACCCTACGCTGTTCAGAGGTCCATTAACCAGGGAAAAAGACGCTCTGAGAAAAGAAGATCTTAAAAAGCCTTGCCTTTTTATGGGTCCAGTTCTGAGGCCCGGTAAGAAAATGGACTCAGTACTTGCCCAGGCAAAGCACTTCATTCACCAAGAGCTTCAGGTGCTTGAACTTGGGAATTCTGCACCTACCAGCTGTCTGCTAGCCTATGTATGAACTTGGTAACTGAAGAATCTGGTACTTCAGAGGTGGTAGAAACCACAGAATCCTCACTTAGTCTAAGATTTCACAGCTAGTAGATGACTTCCCACATGCTTCCCCAAGAACAGAGATGACGCAAAAGCAGACAGACTCACATGGAGGCATTGAAGTTTCCAACAATACCAGGGGATTCCCCAGGGGTCGGGTAGCGGAAACATGGGTTGTTGGCATTGCAGATTATCCCCTGTATCCACGGCAAGGTTCCTGCTGAAGGCATAGCTTTATTTGGAAAGTGACCTAGAACAGAAACACAAGAGTTAGGAGACAAATACGTGATCCAAATCTCTAACAGCATTGTATTTGAAGAGCAGTGCTAACCTTGCACTGGTTATTGCCTCAAAGTGCTTATGAAAGAGCAGAACAGCCAACACTAAGGAGGAGTGAGCTTGTGTTAGACTCTCCACACTGCTCTTTCAAATCTTTTTGCTGAAGTCTAAATCTTTCTACTGAAGAACTAGTGACGTCATAGGCCAGAGTTTACATTGTGTTTAAGAAAGAATACTCATGGCAGCTCTCCACCAGCATGCCCTTTGTGTTCTTGTGAATACCATACCGCTCAACCATAGGGGAAGAAAGGCCTCCCTTGTATAATCCTGCACTTTAGATCAGTTGTCAGGCTGCTTTTTTGCAGTGAGCTTGCTTCCTCAACCCTACACTAGGGGAGGGATCTTGGAGGAAGGTGATACCCCTTCCTCAGTATCTCAGAGCTCAAGACTTTGAGGACTAGATGCCCTCCTTGTCCTCCCAGCAACCCTGCCACCACTCAGGGGGCTGGCCCCCTACCCCCCCCAACACCACTTGGAAGTACCAAAGCACAAGAAAGAAGTAGCATCAAAGCTGTTAAACTACAGCAAGGCTGATTAATATGGGTGGCTGAAGGAAGACAGGAATCTTATCAGTCCTCCCTGGAGAAAGCCAAGGAGTCTGAGCAGGAGAAGGGTTAAGGAAACGAAGATTTATTGTTTCCAGTACCCAGGGAACTCTGGCTCCTAATTCTGTTTAAAATACAAGAGCTATTCACCTGACCTGTCTGACTTTTGTTTCATTTTGCTTTTTTGTTCTTCTCGGCTGAGGGGTTTGGGGAGAAGGTGGGCAGGGAAAAAGAAGAAAAATGCTAAGACTTTGAGATTCTTCTTCTAGAATTTCCCAGAGAATCACCTTCTCTGTCCTCCATGCCTTTCATTTTACATCGTTGGTAACTCCAAGAATGTTCAGAGCAATGTAGAAAGAGGAATGGCACACAAGAGTTTATGGTAACTTTTTACATACAGTGATGCATGTAACACCAGTTTCTCCAAGAGTAAAGCAGGGATCTGTTGGTTTTAAATCAGATGAGGTACACAGAGAACAGTGCAACAGCACATCATTTTCAATTCCATTGCTGCAAACATCTAGCTTTTCAGGAGAGATTAGTCACTTCTTGTCAGATTCTCTCCCTCCCACCCCCCAAAAAGTGCATTTTGAATGAAGGGTCACAGGAACAGAAAAGTTCTACAAGACACAAGACAGCACTCTAGCCCCATAGCAATCTAAGATTTCTTCTCTGACTGGTCTGGCTAAAGCCACATAACTATCACTTCAAAGTTAATTGTTCCTCCATGTTTTAAGAGAAAACCTCCTCAGGCTAAGCCAAGCCGTTAGAAACAAGAAAGCCTGACAACAGTCCGATCCTTGGTTCTTCTCAAAGGAAAGAAAACTGAAAACTTTATTTGTTTGTTGAAATAAACTACCATTAAAATACTAAGGCTATGTGGAGGCTACAAAGCACTTGCCCACAGTTCCATTACTGCTCTCACCAGGTATTACCCACAAGTGATTTCATAACAGCATACAACACTAACACTACAGATAACAATCCTACTTCCCTTAAGGCACCCACAGGGTTGCCAAAGCATTCACCATCAACCCAAAAGCCTTCTTCCTTTCTATCTCTGCTCACAGTTCAGCAAAAACTGCTTCACTTCACAACACATTCATATTTGTCAGTGTAAGTGAATGTTCAGTGAAACCAATCCAGACAACACAATTTAGAAACCTATTCACAGAAGCTCTTCAAAAAACAAAGAGGAATTAGCCATAAAAGTGAATTAAAAGTCACCAGATGCCCTGTGCTCTGTAACTGCTGGAGACAATGCAAGGAGCCAGATAAAGCAGTAACAGTCAACATAAATGGGAAGGAAAAAGGACTGCAGGTAAAAGGCTCAAAACGATGCTTACGACACCATGGTGCCAAAGCAAATGTTTTACAAGAAGGGTACTGACTAGCACGATCAATCCAAGTAGTTCTACAAAATCCCAGCTCTTACTAGGTTTGAGTTTATATACAGCCCTGCCATACCTGAAATGAATTACCACTGTGGCTGCTAGTTATTTATAAAAGCTGAGTAGAGTGCTTATCGCCTCTCTTCAGCTTCATGTCTATACTTACAGGTATTTCTCCTAATGTCACTGTAACTTTCAGTCAGAAGAGGCAGCTCAAATTCCATGTAAAGTATGAGATTTACCTTAGGGAGACTTCAACTATGCTGTCAAGTGCTGAAAAAAGCAAGTTAGGCAGTACAAGGGATCAGCAGAGTCCAAAGTGTAATGGGAAACTGCAAACACTAACACCTCAGCTTTACAAGATACCAGCTTGAACACCCAGCAAACAGCACAAAATGCCCCAGCCATTGCAAAGACAGGGTAAGTGCTGTAAAAGAGAGTTCTTTTTGAGAAAGAAACATTTCAGAGGGCCCTTCAAAAACATGTTTTGCTGACCCTTAAACCTTACTTTGCAGTGATCAGGCTAAGGAAAGCTAAACAAAGAGCTCTTCCATAATCAGTTAATTGCAGTATAAAGCTGTCACCAAACACAGTAAAACAATAGCATGTTGCTAATAAACAAGTCATGTTTCCTAAATCAAATGGCAACCAAAGAGGCCTACAGATAGTCCTTTATAAAGAACAAGCTTCCCTTGAAAAAAAAGCAGAAATGTGCCTGTTTAGGGTGCAAAGAGAAAAGCAGAATTGTTTTTTCGTCAGCAGTGTATGACTGCTGAATCTACTAAATGCAGAGCTGACACAGTAATGGTTTGAAGGAATGGAATTGCTCTTGTGCTCTTCAATGTGATACATTAACGCACTTTACTCCCTGGAAACAAGATTGCTTTCTTACAGATCAGACCACTGCATTCTTTTATGCTAAGTCACACACAGGTCAAAAAAGAAAAATAAGACTGGGGTTCTGCGCAGGTTTTGCAGATATGTCACAGCTGTACAGCAAATTCTCAGGTTATACAAATGCAAACTGAGAAACAGGAAGAAAAAGAGCAGCAATGTACAGTCCTGGAGCAACTTCATCAGTTCACTGCAGTTCCCAAGGTGGAAGCAAAGGAGTTATTTAAGCCCTCCCACAGATTTCTGACTAAAGTAGGGAACCACTGCTCTTTGCATCCTGCCAGCTGCATTATTATGTTCTAACCATGAAACAACAAGCATTCTGGGTGCAGCTGCTGTGTTTGGTACTTACATTCATGCTGCTCATAGGGTGGATATGAAAGTCTTACAGAGATCAGGATGAAGAAGATAAAGAGAGGCCATGCAACTTCGATCAGCAGCTGGAACTGGAAACAATAAAGACAAAGTATTAAGACACCATATTCAAAATAAAGGTCAGAACGGAAGTTCTAGGACAATCCACTTGTAAGCCAGAACAGTTTTGTAAGCAGTATCTCACTTTCCTTTGCCTACACATCCCAGGATCAAGAAGTTTGTTCCTCCAGCTTCAGAGGATAATCTGCAAAGAATTACAATTTTTTCTCATTGATATGTGCCAGTTATCCAACTAAAATAGATGTGCTTAAAGGTTATTTTTGGCTTCTTTTTCATAGTTTTCTGTCCCCTGACTGAGGTCCCCTGAGAAACCTCCCAACAAATCTTTCTAGCAATGAGTTGAATTTTTATCCCATTTTTTTGAGGTCGTGGGGTACTTATATCCCACCCTCACATGTCAGGCATGGAAACTGTGCTGATGCATGCTATGCCAACTCTTTCAGTGCTGCAGAAGTATACAGGTATCTAGAAAGCAGAGTTACTAACATTAGGCTCATATCTAGTTTCTGTTTTGTTCTCATTTATGTTTTTTCCTGAAGGTAGGCAGCACCCACTGGTGCAAGTCATCTACAGAAAGGCAGCGACTATCAGGTAAATAAATTGAGAACTCAGTAATTTCGAGGGACAAGACAACAAGAAGAAAGGCCTGCTATTAAATAGATGGCATTTCCTAGAGAACTGAAGTGCAGAAAAATTCACTGAGATGTGTCCCATCCCACAGAAGCATGTGGACAATGCAACTCTCCAGCCTAGAGCTCTTGAGACACAAGCTAAAGTTTCCCAGACTTGAGCTTCATAAGCCACATCCCTACTTTCCCATTCCAGAAAGACCACCCAAATGTGTATTTTCAATAAGCTATGAGACAAGGAAAACCTGAAAGCTTTTTATGCTGCTCTCTTCTATGTTTCTCATCTATAACAAGTAGAACAGTGTTTTCTTAGTCAAGTAAAGAAAAATCTTTCCCACTTCTTTCCTGAAAAACTCAGTCTTTTCCAGTAAGAGGTCTACATTATCCTCCTTAAAAGCCAGAGTGTAAGACATGCAACATGGTGGGAGACAGAATCCCCACCCACAAACATGTTTTCCCATGCTCCATCATTAACATCTGAAATTGGACTCTTAACACCCAGCACAAGGCACTCCATGCAAACTTTGAGGTGAGAGACTTCTAGGTGACTACTGTACTTCAAAAAAAGCTCACACTCTAAAAACAGGGCAATAAAACAAAGGCCACTTGATCCTGGAGAGGAAATGATGTACAGCGGCTTTTCCCAGATACCCTTCACAGCTGATATCAAATATCAAATAACACCCCTATCTAAAAGGCATAAAAATTGAGCACCAGTCTCCCAGGCACTCCTGGTAACAGCGACAGTCTCTGCAAGATAATTTTGAGATATTGTTACTCAGAATCCTGAGATTAGCTCAGCTGGTTAAAGCATGGTGCTAATAACACCAAGGTTGCTGACTCAATCCCCATACGGGACATTCACTTACAGGCTGGGCTCGAAGAGCCTTGTGGGTCCCTTCCAGGTCCAAATATTCTGTCATTTGTTATTGTCAGGCACACACTGTACAACTACTGGGTAAGAAACTCCACTGAGACCCCACTAACAGAGGCGCCAGGAAGATGCTTCAGTATCTTTGCTCTCTTATTACAATAAATGATGTAGTGGCAATACACACTCGGCCATTAACATTGACAGCCTGCTTCCCTTTGTATTAAACAGTGCTCTGGCTCCCAGAGATCAAAGATGTTTAGACCTAGGACACTGACAACTTGTCTACTCCTGTTTTCAGGATACTCTTACAGCGGCTGCCAGGATGGCATAGCATGAATTTTCCTCCGCTTGACAGAAACGTGGCAATGAAACCAGGACAAGCCCATTCCCTCTTCCACCATCAATGGCCATAATCTAGCACATGTCACAGCCCTCTGCCACCCTGGCTGTAGGCAAGCAGCACGCACCCCCGAAGCAACTGCTGCTGGGGGTAGAACTGCTTGGGGAAGAACACTGTCAGTTGGGTTTGTGGAGGCTTCCTGGGGTGGCCGGTGTGGACAGATAGCCTCTCACAGCCTTGCAACTGCTACAGAACCAGAGAGAAAATGCTGCCCTTGACCCCAAGCCCTGGCTTGCTCAGAGAAGTATCAGCCCCAGCCATACCATGCTGGGGAGGGCAGCAGTGCCCATGCAGCCCCTGCTGCTGAAGGGGGAACGGGACACCTGCACACGGAGCCCTGCTTCTGCACACCCAGTTACACAGTCACAAAAGTAACCTCATGTGGGCTGCATGCACAACACACCCAGCTTGGCACATCAACAGGCTCAGGGAGGAGGCAGAAAGGAGGGATGCAACTCGGACTGACCAAGGTGCACCTCGACAGCTGAAGGCAGGCACCAAAATGCTACACCCTAAGAGACAGCTGCTGCACCAGAGGCTTGCACAGGGACAAGATCAGAGTGTCAGCAGCTCATCAGTAGAGATTCCTTAGCAAGCCTCTTGAGCTGCTCAACTAAAACTGAGTTATCTTCCTTTGCTCCTAAAGGTCAGCAGGTTCCTTCCCCTACTGCTTCCTGACCCTGCTGTGACAGCACTTTTCATCCACTGTGGCCTTTCCAGACAAGGACACAAAGATACTAGAAGGGAACATGTCTCACTGAGATTCATTCTAGGTAGATATTGAAAAATCAAGTCTCTTCTGCCACTTTCGTGCTGCAACTACCAGCCTGGTAAATAACAAAACGGATCTTCAAGCACCCAACCCCTCAGCTACCCCTGCTCCATCTGGAGTTGAAGAAGGAACGACCCATTCGCACACACCAGGTGAATTCAGCTAAGAACAAATTTGTCCTAATTTTACCAAGGTTAATCCCTAAAGAACACCAAATTTACACCAGTTGCCTGATTCAGGATGCCATCACACACTGAGCACTACGTTGTGTCAACAGGAAATCTGTTGAGCAAGAACTAACCTGACTATCACCCCATGGCACTGTCAACTCCCCTTCCCACATTTATGGTCCAGTTTCAATGCAGGGAGCTACCAGAAGCTGACCAGTCTCTCCATGCAAGCTTGAGGTGTCTCCTCATTTGCAAGAAAGCAGGGAGAGAAATGTTTTTACACAGTGGTGACCCCTGAATGTGATTTTTCTCTCCTCTCTCCCCACTTCGGTGTTGCTGGAAGCTATCCAGTACAAAGTAACGCTGGAACTGCACACGTCAGGGTGAGCTTTGAACCCAGCTTTCGCAATGCAGCCCAAACTCACAGCAGCCAAACAGGGGGTTCAAGTGGGAAGTCCCACACTTCTCATGAGAAGAAGGGTGAGGATCAAACTGCTTCTAGGCTACACCTTCAGCAAGTACATATGGCAGAGAGTCTTCGTCAGCACAACCCAACTCAAGGACAATGGTCTCCTAACAGGAAAGCAAAGAGATGAAGAACTCTGCATCCTTAATAACAGCATGGTGAGAAGAAATGTTCTGCTCCCTCTCTGCCATTTCCTGTTAAGTGGCCTTCCCCTCCTGACATCTTCAGGTAAAGCTCAAATGAGAACCATTAACGAGAAAAGCCCTGCACAACTGAGGAGCCCCACAAAAACAAGTCATGTCTCAGGCCTCCAATATGAATCAACTAATAATCAGTGTGGAATAGAGATTATGAGCAGTTTCATGCCCTCTGGGATACTTGATGGGGAACCAGTAGAGCAGCTGCCAGAAGGTACCAAGAAATAGCTGAGCAGATTCAGAATGGTTACCCTGGTGTGTTTCTCTGGCACCTCTGCTGCCCAGTGAGCCTACACTTGCCTCGACATGACACGCATGCTAAACTCAGACCTCCTCACACCTGATGCAATACTGGGGTCGTTCAGCCTGGAGAAACATTCTTTAAAACTACCTGAAAGGAGGTTATAACAAGATGGAGGTTGTTATCTTCTTCCAGGAAACTAGTGACAGGACTAGAGGACATAGCCTCCAACTGTTTCAGGCATCAGGTAAGACATCAGGAACAATTTTTTCACTGCAAGGGTGGTCAGCCATTGGGACAGGCTGCCCATGGATGTGGTGGCATTGCTGTCCCTGGAAGCGTTCAAAAAACTACTGAACGTGGGACTTGGTGCTAGAGTTTAGTTGGCATGGTGGTGTTTGGACAAAGGCTGGATTTGATGATCTTGGATGTCTTTTCCAAACTTAATGACTTTAGGATTCTATTATTTTCAGAAGATCCTGCCAAAAAAACCCAAACCATCATCCTCAGTGTAAAATTCAGCTCCTCTGAAATTTCCTCCTGGTTTACCTTGATCAACATCACTCCAAAAAAATCCCATAGTATCCTAGAATTCCCTTCGTTTCTAAAGGCAGTCTAGTAGCAGGCAAAAGGTAGACCTCTAGTAGCAAGGTAGGAAGAGTGTTTCTAGCAATTTGAGCCTAGGTTACACGGGCAATAGCTAAGAAGAGCCAGCCTTAAGGAACCACAGCCGGTTTTGAGACTACCTCCCCAGCTTCATTTGTAACTTTTTTTCTAAACTATGAGGCTGTTCACAAGGCCAGGATGTGACCCACGCATCCAGAGACCAGACAGTCTCACTCCTTGCAGTTGACACAGTCCATGACTTCTCTGGTGGGCAGTCCTGTCCTGGGACATCAAGACTCATGAAAGGCAAAAACATGCAAAACAAAAACTTTGTCATCACTAGAAGCTCTATAACCACAGAGGTATACAGGAAAAGTCAAGGAGGCCATGAGCCCCCTTTGTCTGTTTTATTCAAGAATGGACTAATTCCAGCTCTAAATTCACTGGACCCAAGTCCTATAAAAACAAGCCTCAGACTCCTGAGTGAAGACTTCAGGGGCTGTCACCATTACCAGTGGTGAATATGATAGCCTCTCCTCCCTTGTGACACTGAGTTTCTAAAACAACCCAACCAGCTGGCAAGCATCTTGACATTTGCAGGGTTCAGAAAGCTTATCAGAGACCACTTTCCACTCACCACTTCAGTAACTTGTGTTCCTTTCACTTTCCCTACTGATACCTCCTCAAGGTCAGATCTAACAGGCCAGATCCTCTGAACAAGGCTGTTGCACAAATCATGCCCTTGTCCAACACAGGCATTCCCTAAACCTCTAGAGGTCCAATACCATGTTTTGTCAGACTTACAGCTGTTTTCAAGAGTTATAGCATCCTATGAGGTCTCATTAATCTAAAGGCAAAAAAATTTAAACCACACCATACTGGATCAACACTCTTGTGCCCTTGTTATCACAAGGAGAAACTCTTCTTATGTATGATCTATTCTTAAAAGGTAAATTTCCACACTGTTAAGAGATGGTGAGGACAGCATTTTAGCCACTCAGAACACACCTTGACAGAAAAATATCAGTTGCCTGGGTTTACCCTCATGCTGATACAGGAACATTCCTCATGCCAGCCACTTAATCTGTATCTTCTGTCGTAAAGTTACATAGCAGGTTTGGGATTCTCTCAATGATTATAGTGACTGGAGATGTGTGCTATTGCCTCTGCCACGTCTGCCATCAGGAAGTGGCAGGATTTTGTTGCTGGAGTTGCAGCTTGCAGCATTCAAAAGCTTTTAGATTCATGGGCACATCCCTGCAGCCTGGCAATGCCCCACCCACAGAGCCGAGCAGGTCTCAGCATGGATTGCCATTTCACATCTTTGCTGCACACAGCAGTCATGCATCCCCTCTGCCTGATCTGACACCATTGTTTCAGTACTCCAACACTCTCACACTGGAATTCAGGACAGAAGTCTTGAGCACCTTCAAGCCCTCTCATTTCTGCCCACACACCACTCTCTCCAGCTTGAACAGGGTCTCCAAAGCCAGACCAGTTGCTCAGCCAGTGATCACCAGAGGAGGAACATTAGGTAAGATACAGGATGTTTTCCCTGTTTTTCTTGAAAAACTATATAGTCTCTTAAGCTACAAGGCTGTAGCTTAAGCTCTCAAAAAACCCTTGGGCTAATACTCACAGTCTGTCTTCTTCTGTAGGTGAAGTTCTTCCATAGCAGCAATCCCAGCTGTGTCCAGAAAGCCATCTTCCTTCAGCAAAGCCTAGAAGCTCCCTTTGTGTAGCAGCAGCAGTACACAGTACAGATGTTGTGGCCAGGCATTAACTAGTGAAAGAAAAGAAAAACAGGAAAAAAGTGTAAAGGGAAAAGTCCTGCCATTTAAAACAGAAAAGGCAACAAGACAGGGAAAGACAAGAGGCTGCACTCCATGACCTTGCAGCCCCACCATGGAACACCCCACTGCCTTCTTTCTTACCCCATGCATTCCAGCCAAGTCTCATCGGTCTCAGTAAGCTCAGATCTAGACTCACTGTTTCTTACTTCAGCGCTCCAAAGCACAAAAAGAGGTTTGCAATACAATTCTCTTATTTTCTGCCCCAGAAATTCCAAGAGCAAGGACTGCCCAGAATGGGAAAAAAATAATAGGCTTTGAGAAATTATTTTCAGACTCCTCTGAATAAGACAGAACCATACAATTCAACTCTTTTCCTTAAAGCCTCTTTCCATACTTGCTTTTATAATGGTAAAAAGCTGGGTACCAAATTAGGAAAGCCTTTTATTTGAAGTCCAGTCAACAACACTTGTAGGAGAAAGTGCTGTGCATTTACCAGGCAAGGGGGAAATGCCCATTCCCTTGAAGGTAAGTGGCTAGATAGAACCCTAGAGTTGTTAACATTTAGATGAAGTACACAGAAAATTGTTGTTTAGTCAGTGTTCAGGTCTTTCAACCACCTGGCCTTCAACACTGTTGTAAATTAGATGTGTTAAGTGTGCGTCTTGGTACAGTATGAGAGCACAGAAGATTAAAAAATATTAATCATCATTGTTTTAAAAAATTAATCACTTTGGTGGCAATTAATAAGAACACAGTATAGGCTTGGTACATGTAGCCTTCCAGCAATGCTCAATCTTTAAGCTATAAGGTCAGCTTTCACTACATCAGCTAAATGTCATTAAACCTTTTTTTCCCAGAATTAATTCAGCATATCTTAGTTTACTTCTGAATTTTAAGGCCACTTTAAATTAAGAGCAGTTGAATCCTGAGTGTCTGCACAGAAACTTAGTTAATCTACATCAAATTAATTCAGATTTATGGACCTGAATACACTCTGTTGACAGAATCAGCATTAAGAGGATGACTAGCAGTTGATTCAAACACACACCAAGAAAACCACTCTTTTCAACTCCTGGTAAACTGGGGACACACATGCTTTTGATTCTAGTGTCCCACATAACTATACCCTAGCCCTACGATTCAGAGTTGCATGTCTGATTGCAAACTGCATTGAAAAGATTCCCAAAAAATCCATAAATATGCTAGGAACATAAGACTTCCTCACAAAATCCTCTTATCAGTCCTACATTGGAGTAAGACTAGATGAAAAATTCTGGATGTGAGCTTTGAGATGATGAACAATTGTGGCCTTTAAGTCTCATCCAAAAGTAAATTCCATTATTACAATGACTTCCAGATTAAAAACCTGTCTCTTAACAATGTAAGTCTGTGTCTTTGAAGAACCTCCTCTCCTTTTCACTGTTACACCTCTAAGGCTGCAATCAACCTGCCAACAAAGCTAAGCAGAGAATATTGTTACCTCTCCTTTGTACTACCTTCACTCTTAAGTTTCTGCATAGTATTTGGGGGATTTGGCAACACTTTTACTCACTCTAAAGAGAAACCCGGATTACTACTCCNNGAGAAACCCGGAGTACTACCCCCACAGTACACAGGCACTTACTGACCACTAATGTGGTACAAAAAAGAACACTAAGAGAATTGCTCTTTCCAAGCATGTTTCCACAAGGATACTGGTACTGGTCTGTAGGTCATAGACTTTCATTTGATTTTTTTGTGCTGTCCACCATGCCACAAAACATAAGCTTGGCTGCCTAAATTTAATCCTGCAGCCACTGCACAAGTTTGGCATGCAGAAGCAGAGGACTGGAAAGGACTACAGCCTTCTGTAGTCATTGGTAGTTATGCAATAGGCGCTTCTCATCTTCAGAAGGGTTTTCAGAGTACCCACTCCATACTTCACGCTCAGGCCCCCAATACTGTTAAATCTCTGCAAAAAAACTAATTTCCAATNAATTAAAGCTAAACACCAAAACCTGTAAGGATTAAGTACCACAAGAAGAGTACCCCATGGAGAGTCACAGAGACTTTTGATGTTCTCATCAATGGAATTAGACCCTACTCCTGCACCTTAATACCCTGCATAGAGGCAAAACAGAAGTTCAACCAGTCTGTGGAATGAGCAAATCAAAGACTAGCTAGTTTACCACACATCAGTGAAAATTCAGATACTGATCTCACTTGCAACTGCAGTCAGTCCACAGGATCCAGAACATGGAAATACTGCTTTATGGAAGTTGTAACATCACATTAGCAATCTGTAGTGAGCTAAGGGCAAATATTTTATCATTTAACTCATCTCAGCTGACCAGCAGAAGCCTGCACAGCCAGGAAGACTCAGCTGTGCCACCCGGTTGAACTTCAGCTCTCTGGAGTTTAGCTAAACTTTACTGGGAACAAAGCAAAGCCTGTTTTGCCTGGACAAAAGTTTAAAATGACATAAAAATACTGACTTTTAAGGGCTGCCCAGATGTAGGCATACCAGCTAAAATCCTGTGTTAAAGTAGGGCATGGAGCCTAACAGTGGACTAATCAACAGGAGCACAACACCTGAGCCTGAAGTGTATCCAGTTCTTCTGGCCATGCTGGGTGACAGCTGCAATGACACTGCATGCCCCAGTCAGTATATCTGTTACAGACCAGGGAACAGGTTTCTTAGCAGTCACCTCTGATTTTCATCCACAGAGGCTGACACAAGTTAACTAGATTCACCTGAATTACCAATCCATCAGAAAGGACTCAGCAAGTTAGTATTAGAGGAAAATGGCTTAGCACCCTTTGAGATGCTCTTCCAGCTCACAACAGGCAAGAATTGTAAGCCAGAGATGCAGAGAACTGATCAACCCAACACTTACAGTGGGACTTCAGCTCAAACAAAGCTGTATCTCCACTTCAGACCAGCCTGGTAAGTTCAACATAGCTGGGAAATACAACTTGCCATTTAGTAGTACAGTGCCAAAATTCTATTCTATTACAGTGCCAAAATTCTATTATGAAGGCTTTTATGTCTCACCTGTGTAAAATTCTGAGCCAACAGCAGGTATCATTCCTGACACTCACCCAGAACGCCCTGAAGCAGAAATACTGCTTTCTGTCTAGAGTAAGAAAAGCTGCAGGAATTCATCCTGTAGCATTCATTTTCTTGTGATATAAAGTACCACAGTACAACACTCCCCGGCAAAATTAAAGCACAGACTCCACGCACTTGTCCCATTGTCTGCCTTTGCAGGAGACTCCCTGCACATGACATTTCACTCTGCTGCAGAAATCCTGAACAGGCTCCCAACCTACAGAGCTGCAATTTCACCTCATTTTCTGCAATTCAGAAAATTACTCAAGAGAATGTTCGGCTACAGGGCAACCTCTAAATATTATGAAAATGAAACATCCTTTGGCCAGCCCTTTCTTTCTAGAAGGGTCCTGGCTGCTATTTCAAAGTAGAATGGCTGTTGAAAAGTCCATTAGCTGGTATACCAACAGTCTCCAGACCTAATCCCTCTGAAATAAATGTATTTCTGCAGCTGTAGATTTAGAAAGTAAAAAGCTCAAGTGGCAGAAAATCAGTTCCCCACCCCCATGCCTGGTGTCTGTATTAAGTAAACATAAAATAGCCTTCAAAAGCAGCTTTCTGCAAACAATGCAGCTGTTTGCTTTCTTTGGGGAGGCAAAAAAACCTTCCCCCAGAGAAAAAAAAATTAAATCAGTATTTCAAGAGGGAACAAAGTGAACTTAGCAAACCTTATGAGACTGGAGAATTTCAGGACTCTGGCAAGACACTACAGACAATTTAAACTAAGTCCTTGTCAGCAGAGCTAAAAAGCTTTCACCAGCTGATGGAAGGTTCAGTGGCCTCCATGAAATGAGCTAGCAGCCCCTGTCCTCTCAGTCAGATTTTTCTTATCACAGAAGCTACCACCGCTGGCAACTCTCCACAGACCAAATGGCCATGGAGAGTACCAATCTAACAGCTACATGTGAATGCCCTTATGAGCTACAACAGCCAGCACTTTCCTTTCTCACAAGCAGACATGATCTACCCCTTCATGCTTCCTGCCCCAGACAAAGAATTTGTACATCTGTCTAACTCCAACAGATCTTGTCTACACAAGTATTAAGTCAAATGAGACTCATCTGGAAGAAAAGAAGCAACTAAAACAAACATCGTACTTCTGCAAAAATATAGTCCTCTTTACGAATAGTGATAAATGTCTTGACATTTAATTTCTTTCAGTTAGTGTCAAGCTTCATTTTGTGAAGGGAACAGTATCATGAGCCATGTGAATTCTTCAAATCCCAGATCACCCTCAGTGATCCGTATGCCATCAGCAGAGAGCAGATCCCTCCAAGAATTGTGCATATGAAGGCAGCCCAGAAGGGCCTGACACATGAAATACATTCTGACCCACACAAGACAACCACTGGAGGACTAGTGGCCTGGATGGGCATTAGGTGCAGATTAAGTCTAGAGTCCAGAACTAAATCCCCATCTCCCAAATCAAGGTCTAATGCCTGGCCACTTCTCTGCCAAAGCCCAGATTTTCCTTCTTCCAGCACAGTAGCTGTAACAAGAAGGAAAAAACCAGCATTGACCCCAATTACGTTAAGATTAGGCTAGATAAAGAACAGCTGTGGACAAATGCAAGCAATTTTTGTCCTGCTGCTAGAGATTTAATTGGACATAAAATCCCCAGCAGAACCACACAGTACACGAAGAACCAAAAGTAACATCAATTCTGTGATCTACAGTCACACTAAGCTTGCGAAACCCAAAGGAACAAATCTGACATTCCCATCTCTAAAACTTCCAACCAGTCAAAAAACTTCTATTGGAGCTCTAGGAAAGAGGGGAAACTGCCACCTGAACAATGACAATTTTATACAAATAACAGTACTGGTCTTCTAAAGTAATTTTTTAACCCAAAGAGCCTGGAATAGGTTACAAAAAGGTGCCATAAAAAGCACTAGCGGCACAGAGTTCAAGCAACTCACCTAAGGCCACAGGCAAGCAAAAGCAGAGATTAGAATGAAACCATCAGATCCCACAAGTCCGTCTCCTGGCTTTAAGCACTGCTAGGGTCTGTAGCAGTCAAAACCAGTTCAGGATCAGCAGTGGAGGTGTGAGCTTTGGACCTGCGGGACCCTGCCTGGGACACAGGTTCGTTATCAGCGCAGGCACACAGACACTAAAAGCTGGTCTTTCATAACCTACCCGCAGAGGACATTTCTCTCCCTTCTGCCAAATGAATATGGGACACAAAGTGTCCTATTCTGTCTGAAGAGTCCTTCAGTGAGAAGTGCTTTCCTCTTCAAAATCCCCCAGGTCATGTCACAGAGTTTACATTGACTCCTTGTTCCTAGCAATGTGACTGGAGAGCTTCTGGCTCAGCAGGCAAGAATTTGATTAGGGTGAGAAACAACAATATTTCAGTGGCAGTTCTTGGCAAGATCCTCCACTGCTTTACTTCCCACACTGACTACGTGGCCTTGGGTTAGGTAGTAAACAGATTCTGGTCTTGTTCTCTAGTGCTTACTAATACTGAACACAACTAGTACATGGCTTTCAACATGGCCATCCAGTTTAACTCATTTTCCACCCTTGAGGAGCATGTAAAATTTGATAAAACCAACATTCAAAGGATAATGGGAAAATACCAGGAAGATGATGAAACAGTCTCATGGAACACCTCTAGCAACCTGCCACCTCTGGTCAAAGACACATAGCCTCTCACTCATCCACTGGATCCTTAAGGCAGCATGCACACAGCTACAAAACACCGAAAAAATCATTTCACACAGTTATTTAAAGGGGCTCCAACCTCACAGAAGATTGGAGACAACCAATGGAAAAGGACTCCTTTCAGCACAGGCCAACCATGAAATACTTATTTGCAGCCTGCTCTAACTGCTGCTATGAAAACAGCTAGTGACAGAACAGAAGCCCAATATTAGGATCTACTTGCTGCACTAGGTACTACACAGGGAGGCAAGCCTGGATTTTACTATGACACGACTCAGGCTCAACATAATGTCATGTTAGGAGCAGAAATCTGGCTTCCCAACTCTTTAGGCAAAATAGCAAGGGGCTTCTGAAGTCATTTAGCCTTGGCATGAGAACTGAGCAAATGGGTATACAGGTCAGTGTATTATGTGCTGAGCTCTTCTGAATGCTCCACTATGAAGAGAGGAGATGATCATTTTGAAAGACCTGGTCCAGAATTAATACCATGAGTATTGACATACTGACATTCCTGGCCCTAAACTGTTCAGAGTATCTAACTTGTCTCTCCTGCCAAAGCCAAACTACTAGGATGTATTTCTGAGACACAGGTAGGCCTATCCTTACCAATCAGAAATAAACCACACAGGACAGTTCCTCACAGAGGAAAGCACTAGCTTACAAACTGCTCCGTAATAGAGAGTGGACTACATTTTTCAGGGTCCTCAGTGCCTCCTTATAACATTCACACAGTTGCACATTTTCAATAATGGCTGCTTCTTTACAACCTTCCCTTGTGACACAACATGCCAAGTAGTTTGGAAAAACCTGTCACAGGTCAGCAATATCTGCCTACCAGAATGACGACAACAACTGGTTCTCATTACTTCTAGCATGCTTAGAGGGCTCATGGGTGAAAACAAGCCCAACCCCAACGCAATGGAAGATGTGAAGTTTGCATGCACAGTAGCTGGACTTACCCAAAGGAATGCACATGCAAGGGACTGTGGTATGCACTTAAGTAAGAGAATTGCTTAAGTGTCAAGCATAATATGCAAGATGAAATGCAGTCACCTATTTTACAAAAAAAAAAAAAAGCTTCCACTAGAAGGTTGTGAAATACGTGAAGCATTTCAACTTTCAACCTTACACTGAGTGTCCCTTGCTTTCCCCATGGAAGGAAAAAAAAAGGTAAAAATCTAGTCCATTCTTTGGCAAAAACAAACACAAAATGTGATTTGCTTTATCACGGCCAATGTCCAAAAATCCATAGTCCATATT
>VZTR01031432.1:16091-37092 GCA_013400775.1 Chaetops frenatus | reverse complement strand
TACTGGTCGTTCGCCTTTTCTCTTTGCTCTTCCCTTTATTCTTTTACTCCTCTCCTGTCCTCCGCGCCCCCCTTTTTTTTATTTTCCCTGGGCAGCGGGGGTGGAGGAGGGCGCGGCGATTTGCATGTGGGCGTGCACAGTGCAGCCAAAAACAAACTGCGAGGATGAGTGTGTCCGCCCCGGCCCCGCACGGCGGGACGGCGCTCCGTGGGCTACCCGCACTTGCTGCTTTTTGTGAAACTCCGCGCTCCCGGGTGCGTGCAGAAGCATCCCAGCCCCTCGCTTCGCCCCCCGCGCCGGCCCCCGCCGGCGTCTCTCCCTGCGGACTGTGGGGAGAAAGCAGAAACAGGGGCACGGGGTTACCTGCGAGGTGAGTTCTCCAGGCCTGCACTGCTCCCCGCATCTCCTGAGCTGAGCCGGTGCAAACTGGGCACAGATCCGTCCTCAGCTGTACAGCTGCAGAGGTACTGAGTGTACCAAGAGTGTTGGCCTGAAAGGAATCAATCAGTAATGAACAGCTTCAAGACGACCAGACGTCCTGTGCTCTATGTCACTTACGGCAATAAAAAGGCAAGGAACTGTGAAAGGTAACACTTGGATAGACAGCCACAAATAAGAATGAATTCAGCAGTGTCAGTTTATGGAGAAATTTACAACTATTCACAAACTGTATGAAAGCAAATCTCAATTTATCTTTAACAGTTCATGGTGAGCAAGCTGACTTGCTGCAAATACAAAGTCCATGAATGATAGTGTGTTTTATCTACCGGAGAAATGGCCTGGTCTTAGCAGTTATTGTCGGATAGCTGAAGGTGTCCTCCAAAATGGGGTCCCTGCCTTAGAAACCACCCATCATGCAAATCCTTCCGAATTTTTTTGCTTGTTACATGTCAGGAGACCTGTAGAATCGTGCAGTGCAATTTGTGAAAGTATAGCAGTGGATTTTCAAGGCATAAAATGCTCTGTGAATGAAAACAAGTAATGCACAAAAGGCAGGCAACTCTAAATTATGGTTCCCTCTACAGACATAATGCACTGCCATTTCTCTTCTGCAGTGAAGTGGTTGATGTTATCGTTCATGCTGTTAATGCTTTGCTTTATTGTGAGCAATCTGGATGACACATGGTTACTGAGGGAACCGTATCTTCGAGTTTCCTGGCTTTTATTTCCATGGTCAGACTACTGCCATGGTATTTTTTCAAGTGGCACGGAGACACAAACACCTGAAAGCAAATCCCAGAGAGCTCGGGCAGGTTGTGATCTGACATAATGCACTGGAGTACCACAGATAGCAGTGAATATTCAAATCAATAATGCAGGCCCTTCTACACTGATTAAAAGATGACACATTCGTTTTCACAGTGACCCCAGCTCCTTCCTTTAGCACCTGTGTGTCAACATCTCACAAATGGGCTAAGGGCTGGAAAAAATAAAAAAGTGCCTGATTCTGACCACAGTTTCCCCACTGTAACTGCTACATAATGTCACTGACTTCAACAGATTCATTCTGTTTGTACCTTCATCTGGTGGTAAATTGAAATAAAAACAAGGTCTTTATTTAGTGTATAAATGCAGCTGTGTGTTTTTCACCATATGCTAGAGATTTGCATTTTACACATTTCCAAACATTATTGGATTGTCATTTTAAATTCTAAAACAAAGAATTTCTGCATGGTTAGTCAGAACACAGGGAGAAAGAGCACATTTAGTTTACAATCAACAAAGTGTTGTGCCTTATACCACATAAAAAGGGGTTTGAAAGAGAGGTTATATTGGATGGAATTTTTAAAAGAATTAGTGATTTAACTTCAGTGGAAACAGAGCTTTGTCAATACTG
This sequence comes from Chaetops frenatus, assembly GCA_013400775.1. Lineage (NCBI taxonomy): Eukaryota > Metazoa > Chordata > Aves > Passeriformes > Picathartidae > Chaetops > Chaetops frenatus. The sequence goes on along the minus strand of VZTR01031432.1, from coordinate 35,255 downwards.
AAGAACTGACAATTGCTCTGCTACTGATGCCTATTTAAACATAGGTTCCTCTAAGGAAAGTGTGAGTTTTTGCAACATCATCAGAACGCTGGATTTTTTTAAATTCTGGGAATTGGTGCCAACTCTTAAAACATTTGAACAACATTTTCCAATAAGACAGCTAATATACAGCTGTTCATGAGAAGTGAATGGAGTATTTGATTTAGTTTGTTGTGTTAAAATATGTGTAGGATGGTGGGAAATCTTTGTGTACCACTGCGTATCATTTCTCCAGTTTTTCTTCTTGTGGCATGGCAGTCATGTGAGGTCACTGAGGGACAAGTATTGGCAAATGGTGCAAGAAGGATGACAGGAGAAGGAGACAGAGTTAGATCCAATGAGTAGGCTGTACAAACACAAAGTCAATAGCCACACTACAAATAGTTTCTAAGAATAACTATTCTTAGGTTTGGGATTTCAGGGCAGATGAGCACATGTGACTCCCATAGGTTTCTCAAAGACGTTTGTGCCTCCCAACTCTTTCATGCACAGCAAATATTCTGGCTTCTCTATCCTGTGGAAAGTATGATAGGTCTTTGCAGATAAAGCAGTCTCACATGGGACTTCCTGCTTAATTTATTTTATTGACAGCTAACACAAAATTTCAACTACTGATTCAGATACAGAGAGGGAAAAAGACAGACATAAACAAACACTTAGGAAAAGATCTTTCTCCCCCCTTCCCAAGCTCCAGTTAAGTACCTCTCCTTCCCCTTTCTGTTCTCATCATCCCTTGCTTTCAGTAGGTGTTATGATCAGCCCCTTTGCCCCAGTCCTTTCTCTGAGGCACTGGGCAAGGTAGACATTTGGGGTCAGCGTGTAATGGTTCTTTCTGCTGTTCTTTGCTTCTTACTCATTTTCCTCCGCTGTTTCTTGCCTTGCTATTCCACTGGTTCACAGTGAGTCCTATGTGTCCCTTCTTTGGCACAGCGTGGCTCCTTCCAGGGTGCATCTCTTCATTCCACATGTCTCCTCCACTTCCTCCATCTCACAGATATCCTCACATTTTCTCCAGTGTCTCCTGTCCCAGGGGCTGCTCTTTTTTTCTAAATACGTTTGAGCAGAAGTGCCATGTGCTGCTTTCACCTAGCTGAGGCCTTGGCATGCAGTAGGTTGTTTTCAAGCCTTTGAAACAAGCTGACAGCAGCTGTAACTGGCACAGAGCCTTCACTTGCAGCTTGCACTGCCAGTTATGCCCAATATGCAGTTCACATGACATGCACTTTCAGATAAGGCCTGATCCTTTCTCTTTTTCCAAAAGCTGGTCTTCTCCTTCAACCCATTCCCTCCTTACACTGGCCTTGAGCAAGCAGCCCACAGTGGGCTCCAAGGCTGGGTGGAAGGGAGGGCTGCAGACCCTGCAAAGGGACTGTTAGCTGCGCCGGTTACTGAGGGGTCAGAGGACATGTAAATTGCTGTTCATGGAAAAGACATTATGTAGTGGAATGAAGGGGTGGAACTGAAAATAGGAAAACATGCTGTGTTCTCACAGGAGGAAGTGAGGAGGAAGTTGTTTCTTTGTACTTGTAACTTCTACAAGGCAAAACACACCATTGTTAACTCTGCAAGATTGGCATTTCCTTATGTCAGGATAGTGCAGGAGACTGTGGGCTTAGACAAGCACACCAGGAAATGTCTTGGTATAAGCCAAAGGTTTCTCTGACAGTTTTCAGCAATAAAGCCACAGTTTAATACTCTTTAGCTGTCAGGTCTTAAGATATTTCATCTGGAAACCCAGGATCTTTTTAGCCCTTGATGATTCGTTTGGACTAAATTCAAGAAGCAGGAAAGACAGCAGATCAACAATACTTCCATAATTACTTTTCAAAGAACTCTGCTCACCTGCTTTTTTTCACTTGGCATTCTTGTTGCAGAAACATAGCTTCGAGGTTCCTCACTCTCATCTTGGGACACACACTAAAGATTATTTTGGATTTCAAGCACCTGTTCTGTCTTGATTTGCTTTCCCTTGATTTGAAATATCTGAGTCAGAGAATGGTGATGGCTTTCGTAAGGTCTTCTTGGAAAGAACTTCCTAACTTTTAGAGAGAAGTAATTGCATTGTTATTACTTTATAGCAACCTAGGCTCTCACTGAACATCGTGGCTTTTACTTATATTACCTGGCATGGGAGTGTTAGTCACTCCAGCCTGGTTTACAGCCCAGTGAGTACAAGTGACTACAACATGCTGTTTACTGCAACCTTCCACACACATTTTTCTTCCCATCCTATTTACAGAGGAAAGTAGGTAAGAGACTTGCTGTTTAGTTATTGCACCTGCAAAGAAACAGAAGGTTTAAGTACATCCTCTGCCATGCCCTGCAGTGGAGAAGCTTTGAAGTGCTTATCTGTGCCATGCAAAGAAGTGAATCTGGGAGGTTGCTGCCTTCCAATCAAAGAATATTGCAGACCTGTCCCAGTGCCTGACAGGGACAAAAGAGCTTGGAGCTCATCCTCTTCGTATTTCAAGATAGGCTTCAAACTGGCAGCAGTCATTAATAAGATGGTTCTAAGTCCTTTAAATAAAATATAAATATTTTGTGGCTCAGATATGAGCAAACCAGGGTTTAAGCAGTTATGAGAAACACTTCTTAATGTTATCTTGTGTTTAAGAAGGATGAATTAAAAGCCATTTCTCATGTAGGTTAGTTGCTAGATGATTGATGTTGTTTTAAGAGGAGAGGCCATCATCACAAGCATTGCCTTGTAATTTGTTACTAACACTTAACATTACTATGAGTAAAATTACATCTGCAGTTAGCTATATAAACTAGGGTGCTGTGAAGCCCACTGTTAAAAAAATTACTGCTTTTTAGATGTAAAATATACATGCAGCTAAATCTTTAGGTGGTAAATTTTCTTTGACTTTGACAGAAATAAACTGATTTTCCCAACCATAGACCTAATCTGTAGTTTGAGGAGCAAGGAAAATATGTAGAGTTGCCAATTAAAATACTGGGAGTTTTTGATATGAAGTTTTTCTTTTCTCAGATTCTCCAGATATATACTTACTAATGGCATGCAGCATGAAAGTATTTTTAATGTTTCACCCTTCCTCTGTGCAATTGTCTGTCCTCTAAAAATTAGCCCAAAATAGGACTCCTGTGGGAATATTTCAGCGTGCATTACATATGCATTTCTAGACAGGGATACAGGGATAGGCTGGACTGTGTGAACCACGGTTTCTGTGCCAGCCATGGGACTGGATGGATAGCTGGGCAGAATGTTAAAGTTCAATGTGAAATGCTTCAGAAATTCTGCACTTCATCTCCCATTAGAAATTTATATACCCATAACATGCCCAGTGCATAGAACAAGGAAGCAAAATTCATCACCAAACAGAAATGAAGCCTAGTAGACATAGAACCTGATCAAATGCAAAGAAAGACAAATAAAAGGATGTGATATGTTTTCATCCAACATTAGTTTAAGCACTGATGGATGAATCTTCATGGATCAACCAGGATATAAACCTTACCAAATTAAGCCCCTGAGATCTAAGTTAAAATGGTCAATTACCAAAATTTCCTTGAGGTCAGCCAAATGTCTTTCCGCATCAGCTGCATTACTTTAGATTCTTACACTAAAAAAAAAAAAAAAAAAAATCAAAAAATGCCTGTTTAAGATCCTTCATCAACTGCTATGGAACTCAGTGCAACCTTTTCCTGAATAAGGACTCCTACACTGAGTTTGTTACTACAAAAGTTTCAGCATTTTATGTAAACAGCACATATTTGAGTGTCCAAATTAGGTCAGTGGAGATATACACCTGGGGTTTTGACTGCATGCGCTGGCTGTAGATTTAAATGGAGATAAAGTCAGTCTCTGATTAACAAAACTTCTTTCCCCCACAGCTTTCGAGCTGCAGACAACAACATTCAGTGCATATCTTAGTGGCAAGGGGATGAGTTTTAGGAAGTTATGTTTTTCCTTCACTAGATAATGACATTCCAGAAAGGAAGAAAATGCACCATCATGTGTTCAACGCCAGCCTGTGAACCAGAAGGAAAGACAGGATGGAACCAGTTCCTAAGTGTACTCTTTGCTTCAGTGCCAGCATGACTAGAGCCCATGGAGGAAAGTCTGCTGTTCCTCAGCTCCTCTCTTAGAAGTTGCACTCAGAGTAAGCCATCCTCAAGGGCTGGAAGGTTTTATTTACCTAGCCACACTACAATACACGGGTCAATGAGCCTCGTGGCCTCCACACAAGCAAAGCTGTGTTTTTAGGCTCTCCAGCAGCTTTCCCAGCTCATACTGTGTCCCTCATGGGGCTGGAAGAGTGCCTCAGACCTTCTGGAAGCATCTCACACAATTGCAGAACGGGTTGGGTTGGAAGACCCCACTGGATGTCATCTAATCCAACCTCCCTTGCCCCAGCAGAGTTCCCCTTGAGCATGTAATTCAGAAATGTCTCCAGATGACTTCTGAATACCTCCACAAAAGGACTCTGCACGCTCTCTGTGCAACCTGTGCCTGTGCTTAAAAGAAGGGAGGATAAAGACCTCTTGTCTAGCATAAACTACAGTGCCCTCAAAGGAGTCACCCTTTTTTGCTGTTGTCAAAACCATATCCTCCTCTTCTCCCATCTCCTGGCCTCTGCTGAGCTCATGAGTACTCCGTAATACTGAGCTTCTCTGCCTCCATGCTTACAAGCAAGGACTTGCTTTCCAGGAGGCAAGAAACAACTCCTTTAAACTTCCTGTTTACGGAAAAGGACTGAGGTTTTGCTTCTGTTAACTTTATACACCTGGAGGAACATGGTCAGAAAGTGAGTTTTAGGGGTGTTTCTTCAAATTTTGAGTTTCCTCAAATATCAAGAAAAACCCCTAATGCAGAATAAAGGATCTCTATTCAAACCTAAATTTTTCCAGAGCTGCTTAGAACTGCCAGTTGACTTCCACACAGAGACCTTCAGTCTGCTCTGTAGACCCTAACTTGTTTTCTTCTAACTTGATTGCTCAGATTGGGGTTTGCTTGGCACTGTTGTACACAAAAAATCAGGCAGGTTTTGAGTTCTGCCAGCTGTTATGTTTTGCCCCATTGAAATATCTCCAATATCTGAATATTTCCAGCACTTTTATCAAGGTGGTCAGTTTGACCTCTACATTTTTTAGCTGCTTGCAACTATCCAGGGATGGATCTTGAGTGTAGACAGCTCACTCTGGAGACATAGTCTTGTTCTTGGCTTCTGGATGAGCCAGTTCCTGCTTCTGCTCATTGTGTCATTATATGAAGAACAGGTATTTCTCTCTGTGTCGCTCTAGCATCTGCAGCAAAAAGACAAAGTCGAATTTAACCTTCCCTGATGCAGCCTTACCACTCCCATCCATTACTGTGGCATGTCATGAGGTAGTTGGAGAGACTAATGCTCTTGCTGCCTTTAGCCTGCCCCTGGTGTTGTTGCCGGAGTCTGTGCAGCCACTGTCAACAAACTTCCAGGGGATTTGATGGATTCAAAATCTATCATGCCTTTCCACAGAGGCTCTGGTGCCTAAGCTATGTCCCTTTCATTCTTATCCAGTTCCCCTGGCTATACCATGACGTGTCCAAGTGAAATACTGCCTTGTGATTGTCCAGTATCCAAACTCACTGACTTCAGTATCCAGATCCTGCCCCTCCTTCAGAAGAGGTTCTTTCTGTTTCTCTCCAATTTAGAAGACGTCCTTCTCACTTTAGTGCTTCTGCTTCAGCATATTCTGACCTGCCCCTGTTTGGAGAAGGACAAAACAATCAACCTCCATTTCTCTGTCGCTGTGGCTTTACACAGTCATTCTCTCCTGCTGCACATGCTTGTGGATGTGCTAGACAGACCTTCCATGAAAAGTAATAATTCTGGGGCTTCTTATTTCTCCTATTAGCTGCTTCCTCCATTTATTAAGCATCAGGGTATCACTCATAATTGTACAGGATTTAGCTATCTTTACTGACTCTACTACCTTAAAAGGAAAAAAAATACTCTGGTCTTTCCCCCCCACCCAAGTCAGGATCCACTAGATCAGGGCTCTTCCAGGCAGCCATTAAAATATTTTCCTTTTCTTGAGAAAAGCAATGTCTTCAGCATTATCCCCATCAGAATTACAGAGCAATGAGATACATGTTTGTTTTTCTTGATAGCTGTAAAAACTTGTTCGCTTTCTTATTGCACATTCAGGGAAGAATTTTATTACAATTGCTGTATTCTGTGATCTCTGTCCAGGCTGCTCCCTGAGCTGCTCATCAGTATTGACATTTATATCTTTCTAGAAGCAGTTATGATCAGGGGCAACCTGTTTGATTAAGATTTCCAGGACTTCTCTTTAGTGGTGGGTAATCTACTTAATCATTGTAGCCTGCCAAGAAGAAATCTGCAGTGAAAATGATTCCTAGCAATCAGCTCTAAACTATCAGTTTTCAAAAGAGATTTATAAAGGAATGAAAGGCATGAAAAAACTGGGTATATAATATTAAAAGGATGGTATGCAGACCATACAATAAAATGCAAGACAAGTTTTATTTTTATGGTATCATATAAAGCTCTCCCAAGATTAGCCATAAGGTAAACATACTTTCAAGCTTTTGGCATATTTTACTTTCTTTATTAAAATCAATTAAATATTCCAAGACCAAATTTTTGGAATCCAGGTGCCCATAAGACTGTTACCTCATAAGAAGCTATGATCAAGAAAACCATATATGAAACCCATACAATCTCATTTCTGTAAAAACTTCTTTTTCCATTAGTGCCCTTAATACTTTATATGTCATATATTGTGCAAAACTTAGAGAGATATGGAGTTAATATAGCTTTGTAGAGCTTTCAATATAACTTCAATGTTCACACACATATTTAAGACATGGTAGCTATCACTTTAAGAAATTAATCTGTTGGACTTTAAGCCTCTTCCATTCCTGCAGGATTCTGTTCCCTCTAAACATACACTCTTCTGATTAAATAGGTAGTTTAACTGCAGATACAGAGTATCTTTCATGTTGAATCAGGCCCATCTGGTTATTATTAATTTTCTTTTCCCCATTCCATTACCACTTTTTGGTCATAAAAAGACAAGAAACTAGACAGATTCCTTTAAAATACAGAAGTGTTCTCCTTTGCAATAAATGTTTATCATCCACAGACTTCTACAGAAGTTGAGACTCTTCTTCAGATTCAGCCTGTTAGTCATTGGGCTAAATGTGTTTCTCTCAGGATAGAAAGATCCCACACAGTTCACCTGCATGTTCTGCAGACCCTTTAGCACATAAAGGTAAAGCAGTTCACTGATTCTGAAAAGTAGACTAAGGCTGGATTTTAATGCTGCCAAGTGACTTTAGTCCCCAATTAAGTGCTTCTCCGAATTTTTGCCACTTCAAAAAATCCATTCAGAGTTACAGGTTCAGAATTTCACTCTTGGTCTCCAAGACCACTTTGGAAATGTTTGTGTTTGGACATTTGTGTTTCATTTCCTGATGTTGTTTTCAGTTCCAGTCAATGATTTTATGAGCCTCTCACAGATGAGTACCTTTGAGGCTACCAACAATCACTAGAATTTCTTTGGGACTCTCTAGAGTTACAGCTCTGGAACCACAATGTCTCACCTGCTCTGTCTTCTACACATTGTACACAATGATTAGGGTGCTGTTCAAAGGTAATATTAATGGTCCATTTATATATGTTCCAGTATGCATTGTAAATACCTCTCCCTGATAGCAGAAAGCTTATGAAATATTCCTCCCTGTGCAATTACAGTTTAGACATATAAGCACGTAACACTGCTTAGATAATACTGTGCCCTGAGTAGATTCCTGCATACAAGGTCATATATGATGATCTTATAAACAATGTGAGTTGTAAGGTATTACAGCTGGGAAATCTTAGGCTGCATGGATGGAACAAAGGTTGTAGCAATAACTGGGGACAGGTTTTGCTGTCCCCTAAACTAGCCTCTAAAAATGGAAGATGAGTTTTCCAGCAAAGTAAGGATGAAAAAAATGAAGAATGAAAATTTCTTACCCTAAACTCAGGTATAAAAGGACTCCATCATCTGCATATTCTTTGTTCTTTCCTTCCACTGCCCTTGCTGCCATGGTTTCAATGGAATTTAAAAAAATGAAGAAAATCTAGGAAGAGCTAGAAAGAACATGAGACAGCAAATGGGAAATGCATTAAGAAGCACAAACTCTTCATTTTTGTATCAGCCACAGATCAGAGGTTTCAGAGAATAACTACCAATGTTTTTTATCAGTTCTGTCTAACTAGCTTATTCTTCATTAACTTGTTGCATGTGGACACATAGAAACAGCAGTGATTGGTGGATGCAGCATGACCCTGCCTACACAAGAAAAAACTCCTTCCAGAGGAAAAAGAAAAAAATATACTTTCTTTTTTTTCAAGGGTTTCTTTGGGTTATTTTTCAAGGAGAACTGAGCATCCTCTATGCATTGAGCAGCTTATCTACTTTTGCCCCAGTGCAGGTGTGTCCCTGAAGGCTACAGCCCTTCTTATAGACTCCCACTCTGAGAAATGGACCCCAACCTACCACAGAATGACAGTAAGAAGCAGGAATCCATCTTGATTTACACTATTAGCTTTATTTTGGTGTATCTTTAATTCCCCCACTGTGTCAACCTTTGGCAATTTTTCAGGCTCTACTCTGAGGAAATCTGGCTATTCTATTAGGAAAAGTTTATGTTTAGTTGATCCTACTTTGGAAAAGCAGGTGGGAAAAAAAGTTACTTCTTAAGGGATCTTCCCACCCTGTCTTCCCGTATTACTATCCCTGCAGAGGAGCAGAGCATAACTATAAATTACACCTGCACACTGCTTATAACAGTCACACTCAGCTGCATACACTGCCACAAGGGACCTGGAGGAGGTGTCAAACCAAGTATGGCACCATGGCTGGATGCCCTGTTCTCACAGGAAAATATACAGTAAAAGAATCCCATGATGCTGTTACTGCTTGGAGGGGGACCAGCAGTCAGGAGTTTTGTGTCACCCCCTCCTTTTGCACAGTATCTATAACCCTGGGAATGTCAGAGTAAATCTACTGCTTACTGTCACTGCTATCAAAGCTTTGTTCAAGCCAGTGTGTTTCAGGTTAAAATTTTCCATCAGGAAAACTCAAACAGGAGTTGCTGGCTCCCCCACCAACTGGAACAGATTCTGGAGAGCTGAATGGTCCAGTGCTGTACATAGAAGCTCTCCCTGTTTTGATAGTTGACCTGCCATGCACAAAAAATCTGTTTGATGTATGGAATTAATCTGTTTGGTATTAGCAAGTAATAGAAGTTAAACTCCAATTGTCACTCCAATTCCACATTTCTTGGCCACTTACAATTCTAGAGAACATCCTTACTGTTTTCAGTTTTCTGGCATGTGTCTAAGATTTGAGAAAATATAATCTTGGATGCCTAAATTGTTCACTGAGGAAAACTGGTGATGTAACAGTAAGGCTGGTTTTATGAAAAACAGCAACTGACCCTAAGATTAGTTTGGTTGGTTAGAGCATGGTGCTAATACAAAAAGGTTTGTGGGTCCAGTCCCCATGTGGGCCATTTATTTAGAAGAGTTGGACTGGATGATCCTTGTGGGTCCCTTCCCTTCCAATTCAGAATCTTCTGTGAAGCACACTCTGATTTTTATCCTGTGTCTTCAAATATCAATAGTAATATACACTGCACCAAACTACATACTCCTGTACACAATCTGAGTTATCACAACTGCATGCAAAGCCTGCGACCACTTATTTTACCTGTACTTTACTGAGAATCTCAAAACCCTGGTTCTTCCAGCTTTTTGTTCCTGGGACTGATTTGCAGACATCCAGTTTTTGTATTTTCATCTTTTCCCTTACATTCCCTGGCACCTCCTAGGTGGAGGAAAGCTGCCGGCAGCTAAGCTCTGACTTGCTGTTTGTTTTCTGTGGAGTTTTGGCAGCAGTGGTACAGAGCAGATAACAGGCTTTTCTCCTTTCTTTAATATGCACCAACCGACTTGGAGCTGTGGATGACCATGAAGCAGAGGCTGAATGCAACCAGTTTAGGAGAGAGGGGCTGCAAAGGGGCACAGAAATGACCCCACTTCTGACACTTCACGAATCACCGTCACTCACCTCTGAGTCGAGTTCCTCCCTGCTGCTCTGCTTAAGAGAAGTGATTCTGTGATATCACTGGAGGCCAGCTACAGACAAAGGGAAGTTTTGCTCAGCTCTATATAGACACAAAATAAAGAAGAGGACAAAAATCAGCCTTCCTACAAAACCAAGTTCAAGTCCAGTTGCTAAACCTCTGGTAAACTTCGTATCATCCTTTCATATATTCATGTATCATGTATATGTATTCATATACATGCATCAAAATGACAGTATCTTCTTCTAATTGGAATTAACAGTTTCATCAATGTCAGAGTCCAAGGCACAGAAAGCCCTCAAAGCTTTGGGTCTGCTTACTCTGATTGTGAAATGTGTACTAGATTTGATCTGAGGCCGTGGTGAAAGCTTCCAAACTTAGTGACCTATAACAAAGATTTTGCTCTGTAGTTCAAGAAGAGGCATGTTAAGTTAGACAGTAAAAGGTTTTGTAGTGTGAAGTTTAGACATAGAAGTAGTTATAGAATACAATAAAAAGTTTAAAATATAGTATTATAAGGTAAAGTAATATTAGAACTTTGTGTTAGTACATGATTGGATGAAAAATTCTGCACTACGACAAACATGTAATGCAAGTTTGATTGATTATTGGTGAAGAAATCAAAACAATGTATATGACATTAGTTTATTGGCCAATTAACCTTTAAAAGACCCTGTAACCTGCAATCTTGTGACCATTTTTTTTCACATTATGGCTGACCTCTACATTTCTCTGTAAAGGCGTTCTCACAAATTCATGAAACTGTAACAATAAATCTCACTTTAAAGTACACCAAAGTGATCTCGTGTCTGTCCCAACCATCCCAGCACATCTTCTCCAATACTACACTGATCTATATGGGTCTGCAGTAGAGAACCTGGGCCTTTATATATGCATATATTAAAGGGAAAACCTTTTCAAACTTTTCTGTCAAACCAATCTAAGTGAAAACCTTCCTTCTGCCACATAAAAATGGCACCCAAATCCTTCATGCCTATGGTTGCAGGACAATATTAGCTATGATTAAAAACTAATCTCTCATAGCAAAGTTTGTGCTTTTAAAATTTTCACAAGCCTAATTAACTACTCACATACTTAATGAGCTTTAAATAAATGGATGACTCCTCATCTGTTGGTGTTATTGCAACTATTCAAATTACCTGGAGCACCCTGTTTTATCTCTCTTCTCATTGACAAGACTGGTTTCTAAACCATCAAATCAATATTTATCCTGAGGAAAAATGTAGTACCAAAGCAAATATCAACAAGCTTCCATGTGAACAAAGGGAGAATAACTAATGTGATTTATTGTTTATGCCAGTTCAGCCCTCACCCTCCGTTACACTTTCCTTCTACCTTTTTCCCTACAAAATGAACTTAATTTCTGCCTGTGCCCAGCCTGTAATAGCAGCACAGACAGCTGGAGTCTGTGAAAGGAAAAACCAGGGTGCCCTTAGCTACATCACATCTTTTCAGACCAGCATGAAAGCCTGGCTTACATAGATGGGGAGTTTGCTTTTTGAAATCAGCAAATCACTGAATTGCTGGGACAGGCTACAATTACATCTTAATTACTGCAAGACATTCCTCCATTTCCGTAGACCATTGTACTGCTGGTTTAAACACAAACTGACTTAGAGCTTGTTGACACAAGGAAGCTACTTCTTAGTAAGGAAGAAAGTTAATTTACAGCTGTGTGCTATACTTCTGTGGATACATTCAGTGTGCATGGAATAAACTACTGTTCATTGAAGCTTTGAGTAAATATTTGCTCAGGATTCAGCCCCTGAAGACTATTCAGTTCAATGTAGATCGGGCTGGTGAGACTTAGTGAAGACTAATCAGTTGAGCACTCTGAAATACCCAGTTTCTGAAAAGTGATGAAAAAGCTAGAAGAAAACCATAGCATTCCTTCCAAGTTTTGTTTATCACCCATAGTAATCCATTCCTGATATGCCTCTGTAGCTTGCCAAACAGTTGGCAGGTTAACTGCTTGGAAGTTAACTCCTAAGCAGCCTAGGAAAAGGCTCTTGCTATATTACAGACACACAGGCACACACGAGGTACATTCTGCTGGTAGTCAGGCAACTGTTAACAGAAACATTACATTTTCAAAAGGAAAATGAAGCCTTCCTGGTTCTTCATTTCCTTTTCCGTGCCGTGCTGAAAAATTCAGTGGCCTTCTATCATCCCTTTCCTAAAATCAGGATTTCTTTGTCTAAACTCTTCTTCTATTTTCACCTTGTCTGTTTTACCCATCAGCTCTTCTCTTTTCTGTTCAATTTGACTTCTCATCCTTTCTGACTTAACACTGACTAAGGCAGGCAGTTAAACATTCCTGAAACATTACAGAGTAAGATCTATACTCAGTGGGAAGTGGATAATTTCAAGACATGGCAGCATGGTCTGAAAATACCTCTCTTCCTGTTGTATCAGTTACAGGTTTGGAATCATGAGGACAATGGTCTGACAGCTTCAAAGTATGTAGACTCAGATTTCAGAAACACTTTGCACTTGGGGCTGCCTTACTGAGTGATCTGTAAGTAATAGAAGATCAAGCTTGAGCTCTCTTGCCAACAGTAGACTGTGACTAGCACAAATTTTTAAAGAGTCCCACACAGAGCCCCTCTGTTTCTGGGATTTACATGTACATTTGAATTCAAAAGGACAGAAGAAATTGTCTGATATAAATTACAGTGAACATGATCTGATTTCTTCTGCCAGGAAAGCCATGGTACAGGTGAGCCCTAGGCATAGTGCAGACGCCCTAACAGTGTGTAAAAGAAGTTACCTTTAGGTCTATCTTTTACAAAGATCCTCAGTCCCCTATACCCTTACTTCTGACACAAAAAAATAAAAACCACCAAAAAAAACGCCAAACAAAAACCAAAACCAAACCCAACACTTTGCCTAGGCTGAACAAGAGAAATTTAAAAATAATGTGAAGAGACTGTTCCAAGTAACTGATAGGAAGAAATGAAAGGATGTTTGTCCCTTCTGCACATATACTTTTAAGCCTTGGGCAGGGCAACTGTTTTTGAAAGCAGAGGAGGTGCAGGTGGAGTTTGGAAATGCAGATCTTCTTTGCCTTCTCACAGGGATTTCATGTACTGATGCACTACAGAAGTCAGAGGACAAAAGAAGTTCTACTGTAGCAGACAAAGCTGAAAATGCTGCTGTTCTTAGGTGGGATTTTTTATTCTTTTTAACAGCCTTTTTTGTTGTTATTCTCACAGTGACTGAGCAGAAGCATGTTGAATGCTTTCTAGAATGGGTGAAGACATGCAAACCAAAGCAAGTTAATGTTTTCTGTTTGGTGTACGTATGGAACAAAAAATGTTATGCCATTAAATGCAAACGTTACTGTCACTGAAGGTTTGGGCATCACTTAATTCAAGATGACTCTATGCTCTAGAACTTAACAGAACGTCTCTTACCAAGTGTGTATGGCTACTATTGAAACAAAAACATAGCCCTCTGTCAGTGAAGAATCATCCTGACAGTCAACCTTTGTTATCAATACTACCAGATATTGATACTACTTTGTTATCAATATCCCAGCCAGAAGTCAGTATCCTTCTCTATACATGGGAATCACAGAAAAAAGTTTCACAGAATAACAGAATAAATACAGCTGGAAGAGATCCTCAAGGTTTATTGCAACTCCTGGCCCTGCACAGGACCATCCCCAAGAGTCACACCATGGGCCTGACAGCATTGTCCAAATGCTTCTTGAGCTCTGTCAGGCTGGTGCTGTGACCACTGCCCTAGAGAGCCTGTTGCAGTGTCCAACCACCCTCTGGGTGAAGAAACTTTTCCTGATATCCAATCTACACCTGCCCTGATACAACTTCAGACCATTCCTTCAGGTCCTGTCACTGGGCACCAGAGAGACGTGATCAGTGCCTGTCCCTCCTCTTTTCCTCATGAGGAAGATTTACCAGTTTCTTCCTTCAGGCATGTTCAGGTGAGGCAAGTAGTACTGGTACCAAAACATCTCCACATAAACCTTCCATTCTTTTCTTTTCAGGAAGAGGATTTTGCCCTACGTTCCGCAAAGTTCCAGGTGGCTCCAAGGGGGACATGGCTGTCAAGGCTGCTTGTGCACGTTACCTTAGCTCTTCCTAGAATCTTAGAGGCCAGTTCCAAGTACTGCTTTGGTAACAAGTGAAGAATGTCAAAAATCACTTATGAATAGAAAATCTCAAAATTGTTTATTAAATAGGTTCGCATTTTGCAGTTCAGCGGCCAAATCTGGACTTCCTGCATCCATTTGCATTCATATACCTGTTATTAATATTGGGCGTATAAAAATGTTTATACTTCACCTTTCTTTTAATGCCACTGACATCAGCACATAGGACAATTCTAGCCAAAACCCACATCATGCATCTGAACTATATGAAGCACCACATTTAAGATTCATATCTCATATAATGAGGTAATGTAAAGGCAGGAATAATGTGTATCCCCCATGCCATGACAACTGAATAGAAAAAGGAAGACCATACATTAAACCTACAAATGGTGTTTCTGTGGCATGGGCACTCTACCTTCATTTCTTCTATCCAGTATTTCCTTGAGGAATAGCTTAACTAAGACAATTCTTGGTAAAGTGGGACGAGCTGTGATGATTTCACACCAGTGTCAAGATGACTCAAATCAGAGGAACAAAGAGAAGGCTTGAAACTGCTTGATAAGGTGTGTATTGCATTGCAGGCTCTGGGATAAATTAAAAAAGCAGAGGTCCAGCCATATGATTCAGAATTTTATTCAGGTCAACACTAAAATGTCCAATTTATATTTTTTTAATGGCAATCAGAATAAATAAAATTACCCACACATTTTAAACTCCTCGATAGATGCATTTATTGTCTGTTTACTACCTAGAATTCTCAGCCAGCTGGGGTTGTAAAGCTAGGTCTCAGACCTAGTCAGAGGCTTCCAGTTACTGCTAACAGGTAACCATATGAAAAAAATAAGGGAACAGCATTTCTTACACAGAAAGAATTGTTATTTACATAGTGCTCAGAGCATACTACAGGCTCTGAAGGGAAAGTTAAATAATGAACATATGATGTAATGCAATAATCCTGCTATTACTGTAATAAAAATGGATGTGCTTTCTTCCCTAGGTACAGGGCTGGTCTCCACATTCATTTTGCTACTGAGCTAGCCATGTGTTTTTAAATTGCTGTGTTGCAGAGGTTTGTTTTGTTTTGTTTTCTTTCAGTATTAAACCTCTCAATTCCTCAGCCACAGAACAGGAAGAGATTATTGAGTTCAGCACAGTTCTTGAAGTCAAAAAGGGTTACTTCTCCAATAGGAGGGCTTTTGTTCAGAGCACAAGGATGTTTAGACAGTGTAGATCTGCATGCTGTGAGGAACAGTTAGTGCCAGAGAAATTAGCATGTTCTTTGTGCTCATTCGTGTATGTTACCATCTTGTCATGAAAAAAGAAAAGCTGCACAGCATTAATAGAAGAATTATTTAAATGTAAGACACACCCATAGCCAAGCTTCTGCAGTTCATTGTTGACTCAGACTTGTACAGGGCCGAATACAGTGCTAACAAACCCAAAACAGTAGCTGGGCATGACCAAAAGACATTCTTTGAATGCTCTGCTCTTGCAAGCAAATGCAAGTGCACCTGTGCTTGCAGGCTCTCAATCTGTAGCATCTGTGTGTGCACTGTGGGACAGTCTAAACATTTACAGCAAATTTAAAGGGAACTCAGCTGAAAAACCTTCCAGATTTCTTGCATGTACAGTGTTCACCACTTACTTTAATCATTTGTTGGACATCCATTTGAAAACAAATAAAAAGAGAGCTCCATTTTTCTGAGAGAGGAAAGCTTATGTTACAACAATTAACTTCCACTTATCTTTTTTTACTTCATTCTTCATGATATTTTGCTTTATTATTTTACCTCCATCCTGATGCAAAAGCATTTATTGTAATTTCATTTATTACATGTGATAGTTGCCACAACATATTTTATTGTTTGTACTACAGTAATGCATGACTTCCTGTTAGTAGTCATGTACTGTGTAAGCACCAAATATGAAGACAGTTATTGCAGCATATAAGAATTTTTTGCATACCTGAAGCACTGTATTTGCAGATTGTGAATTATTATAAAAAATTAAGTCTCTTTAGCTCCATACCCAGCCTCATATATTTCATTAAATAATTTCAGAAATCTATTTATAGATTTACACAGTTACATGACTGAAGTCTTAATTTCAGCCTGGACAGGCTAATGGGGATATTCCTGCTAACGGGGAAAAAAATCTGAGCAAAAAAATCACACATTTGAGATAAGAATGTGTCATTCTAGTTCCAAATGGTAAATTCCTAATTCTCAAAGGGAAGCTGAAAATGAAGACTTAAAGATCCTGACTGCTGTGTTTACTGCACAGAACTTCTGCATGAGGTATAATTGGAGTTCTTGCCTTTGTAGGCCAGATAATGAATATTCCATTAAACGGGGCTCCAATTATACTTGCAAGGAAACTGAATTGGAAATCTGTGCTATTTTTAAAGACAATGCAGTTTACAATAAAATTCCAGCTCAACTGGCTTAGTTTCCAAGCTGACAAGACATGCCCAGTCTTGTCAGAAACATCATAGGGATATGAGCTTTCTACCTCCGGTATAAAATATCCTTCTCAAGAACAGCTCTCTTACAGTTTAAGCTGTCCAAATTAGAAATGTAAAACAATCTTAAAATACAGTAGGACAGGAATGATGTCTGAAAGTGCTGTGTGTCTACCTGATTTTCAACACAATCACTGAGAGACAGATTAGGAGGTGCACTTGCCTGAAGCACAACATTTTCCACTGCTGCAGTCTAGGATTTCTAGCTACAACTCTGAGTCACCACTGAAGTGACACAAGGAGGGACAAAGAGCAAGGGCAGATGAAGAGAAAGAATGGAAAGGAAGCACAAAAAATACAAACACTCTCAAGCACAGACTCAGAAGACAATTCATGACAGGCAGGGTCTTTTGGAAGAGACTGCAATACTAGCTCTGGTATGTTACTCTTCAAAAGATTGTTTTATCTACACCAATTTTAACTTGTAATTATGTCCTCCCAAGCATGCTGACACTTCTTATGAAGTATGAAAACTGTTTCTTCACTGGTATGCATGCAAGTCCACAGCTACTACAAAATTCAGGAAACAATACAACTGTGTGAATAATTGTAAATCAGATAATCTCATTATCACACTAGGGACACAAAAATTATGGTTTTGGTAAACTTTGTATTCATGAGGAAGTCAGACGATTCACTTTTATGTTTAATGGACCCCCAGACAGTTCAGTACTTAGTAAACAGCAATTATGTAGTTTCCCTTAAAAATCCCTGAAGTGAAAGAAAACAAATGCAGGTGGAAAATCTACATCAACAGCTGTGGGCAATGCAAGGGGAGAGGGAGGGGAATATAGCTTCAAAGGCTGTAAAGCAGATAGCAAATCAAAATATTTCTCCTGATTGTATTTGTGCCTTTTTGCAACATAGGGTTGCAATAAACATCTTCATCCAGCAACCTGGTAACAACAGAGAGAGAGAGAGAGAAAGGGAAAATATCCTAAGCATTTATAGCAAATTGCAAAGCTCCTTCTAAGAGTGAGGAGATACTTTTCCTCTTTACTTCTTAATTTTACATTTCTGTCCAATAGCATGGTTTCTGCAAGTGCATGTCACAGCTTAAATAGCTAAATAGGAGTAATCTGTACCTCATGAAAGAATAAAAATATTCATTCATTTCTTTTGTAAGCGTTTAAAGACAAACTGTACTTACATTTCCTTTATGGAGAGGTATACAAAAACTGTGAGTGTGCAATATGTTACAAGTGCTTGCATTAAATTTCCTTCACTTTGGTCTCTTCTAGACCAAAGGAGGGTTGTTGTGTTGTGCTTTGAGAGCTCATCCTTCTGTTAGGACAGTTAAAAAGATAAAAGTAATTACCGTGTCAGAAATATCTACAAACACTCCTGAAACTGAACTAGAAGTCCTCCTGGAAAATCCATATCTTCAGTTCACCGGCCACTTTGGGTTACTTTTACTGTTCTTTATAGCATTGTCCTTGAAACATAGGTAGGAACAGCCATGTTGTAACCACATACAATACAAAAGAACAAACTCCTCACCTGATTTTCCTGGCTAATCACCACAGGGTAAATTTATGGAATTAATACAAAAGGCAAAATTAAGTCTGGGTAAATTTTACCTAGAGGAAGCATATAAGCCTCCTCAAGCACAAAATTCAACTCAGCTGCAGGATTCTTGTCTGGTCTCAGTAAATACATTACAATGTGCTTATTTTAGCCCTTTTAAAAATTGCTGTGCATGCCTCACCACTGTGGTTTTAACACTGTTGAGATATCCAGCTCTTAGAGAGCAAGCAAACATTTCATTTCACTCCTAGAAAAGACCTCAGCAAAGTATTCTTTTTACTGTTTTCTCTCTTATACTGCAAGCTCAGAAAAGAATGGTTTGGTGTCGGCCTGGGGGTTTTGCAAGTCTCTTTTGAGCAGTTTTGGTTGATCCAAGATCAACATTCTCAGTAGAAGTAATCCTTTCATGCTAAAATCTATACAGTATTGCTGAAGCTTCGTGCCCAACAGAAGGCTCACTCAGGCAGCGTTACCACTGGGACTACTGAAAATTAGTTTGCAAGGTAATTGTGGAGCGGGACGGGCTTGCGTTAGGGTTTTGCTAGCAGCTTTTAAAGGAAATGCAGAAGTATAGTTTACAGGCTCGGAGGCGCTCTACAGGAGTGGAAAAGCGAGCGCGCAGGCGGCGCACGCCCTGCGGCAGTGACCGACAGTAACCCCGCTCTCAGCCACCCTCGGCGAGCAGCGAAAACACGCGCTCCCCTTGCCAGAGTTTGGGATGAGCAAGGCCCGGGGTATCCACAGTGCCAGTCCTGCGAGCACATAACCTCTCGGCTGCAAAATAGGTGGTGATCGTGGGAGCCGAAGAGACGAATATAGCACGCACCGGCTCCT
>VZTR01031431.1:0-11686 GCA_013400775.1 Chaetops frenatus | reverse complement strand
GGAGCTGAGGAAGAGGAGTAAGACGAAGAGTGATGACAGCTGCAGTGCTTTGAAAAGGAGTAGTAAAAAATAGTAATTATTGTAGTGGCCCAAAGCAGATTAAAAAAACGTTTATGCAGTTCACTGCAACTGAACTATGCAGTCTGTGTAATTAGATTACAATGCATTCATTTCTACAATAAAAAATGTTCTAAATTATGGCCTTGTAATTAAGAACTGACTACTGCCAATAGGGTTTCTTTTTCGTCAGGGTGCTAGACAATTATTTAAATAAATAATTTAATCTTGCTAAAGATTATACTTTATATATCTTCTTTCTTCCATTACTGCAAAATATGTCTTTCTTTAACCTTACTTTCTCTAGTACATGTGTCTGTGTATGAGTACCTCTTATTGAGGACTATAATTTTCATGAATTCTGAAAGGCTTAAACATCTAAGCCTCTTCAGTTCTTTTTTAAATGGCAACCTATGCTTATTTTCCAATAAACTGCAAACTTTACAAGCCTTGCAGTAGACTCATGAATTAGCAATACAGCAGTTTCTCCTCTTTCTCACATTCTAATGACAATTTTGTNCTTCCTACGTTCCTTCTTCACAGGATGGGAGTATTGGTCTTGTGGAAGATATTTCAGCCAGTTAGGGGCTTTCACTAATTCTTCCATTGCAGTTGTGCACTTCTAAGTGGATTATGATTTCCCTCTTCAAATGTGTCCAGTCATTCAATATTCTTCTTAAAATGGTGGGGTAATTTTATTTTCACCTGCCTGTGTAAAGCCCAGCAATTCTTAAAATAACTTGATACCTGGTTTTGTTACAAAATATTTTTCTACTGTTGGAGAAGTCTTGTGTTCATACAGCAAAAGTTGTCATTTATCTGAGATGGTTTTGAATTGCAGGTGGATAGAGATCTGTCAGAGGGAACCTGTTTAGCAGGATATGTTGTGCATGTGTAATGAGAAGGGCTGTAGCATACTTTCTCTTCACAGGTTGGTTATTCTGTATCTGGGTTAACCATGTTCTTTTCACTGGATGTGTTAGTTTTCTTGTTGTTCAGCTCCCAGAATCAATTTGCACAGGATTGCCCTGTGGACATTTTGCCTTACAGGGTTTAATCCAACATGGTTCTGGAGCACCATTTTCCTATCTGTTTAGTGGAAATGAAAGTCATTTGCAGATAAGATTTCACAGCCGTGCCCATAATTCATAGTCTGTCACTCCTCTAAGATACTAAAACCATGCTTTCTAGTAGTTGTACATATGATAAACTTTCAGTTTATTCTTGTTATAGAGTGATATTATGTCCTCAGTGAATGTTTTTGTTAAATCTAATATGGCTTTTTCTCAGGAATCACGAGAGAACCAAAATTCATTTCCAAGAGAAGGGTGCCTTACCATAATCCACAGATTTCGAAGTCCCTTGAATGGACAGCAGATTGTGATTTGAATGACCCGCTGGAAACTGAAGCTGCAGAGTTACACACTGACCACAACAACAATAATGTGAATCAGGAAAAATCTGAAACACCAGAAGGACCCAGACTCCCCCCAAGAGTTCAGTCACATGTGGTAGAGTCTAATGGTGAAACAGCCCTTGCCCTTGCAGAGAACAACATGAAGAAATCACCCTCTGAAGCATCACCAAATGAAAATGAAGCATTTTAATCTCCAAAAAAGGAATCAGAAAAAATGGGTAATGGGGTAAGGGAATAGGTTTTTTTTAGTTGAACAGACTGAAAATTACTGACAGTAATTTCATGCACATGCTCAGACTCTCTTGTCAAACTCTTTCCTTAGTTTCGTATTTTGATCACTCTGTTGTAGTTTCTTTGTTGGGAGAGCAGTATGTTTGAGATCAGATTTTGGTGCTGTTTAATTCAGTAGGAATTTGCTCTTCATGTGTCATCACTGCTGATTTCAACTAAACAAGCATTTAGCTAGTAATATATAGACTTTTTGGGGTTGTTGACTATAATGAGAAAATGTACTTTGCATTCATTTTGGTCTTGAAACAAAAGCCCAAACCATTTTGAAAGTGTGTGTTGAAAGATGTCTGACTAGCAAAACATTGTAGGAAAAGGAGCAATCATTGTTATTTTTTTCCTTTTTTCTTTTCTTTTTTTTTCATATTGTCAGTTTCACAGAGCCCTTCAGAGGAAAGCAGACATAAATATTCCACCTTTAAAAACTTTCCCCAGAAATTCTGAATATCGAAGCCAGTTTGTCTGGAGGAATCCTCATGAAAAATCACCAATACTTGCAGCTGAACAGGTATCTTTATAGAATCCAAGAAGCAAATGAATGCTTTCTTTTATGTATCAGCAAAGTTTGCCTTTCAAAAAGGTTTTCCCTTTTTTTGATCTTTTGGTGGGGGAATGACAAACTTTAATGTTGTTACATGAATTTTTTTTTCTCTCTCAGTATACAAAAGCGTGGTATTATTGGATTTGCTTCCATGTGATTCTTTATTATGGCCTAAGTATTTGTTCTCCTTAGGCCTTGTACTTTGTTTTTTCTTACAGGACCATGCTCTTCTCTTCTTCTCTTTGCATTAATTTATCTGTGTTGCCGCAGTTTCTCATTTTCAGTCTCCATCTCTGTGCACATACACTTCTAAGCCCTAAAGTGTGTCTGTCTAGTGTTTTATTCTTTCATGAGAACAGCTTATATTTAGAAGTGGAGTCTTCTGATTTTAAGGTACTTTTGTGACATTTTAATAGGTCTCATGAGCTCTTGGGCTTTATAGGGTTGAAAATGTTGCTGTTTCTAGTGAGACCACAAAGAGTAACTGAGTGTGAATGCTTTGTGTTTTCAAGTAACTGTTACTGGGGTCAGGAGCTAGGAGACTCAGGCTTTTGCTCATTCTGCAGTGTAAAATAGGCACTTCTGCATTTATCTTCTCTTTCTTCACTAGAAGCATATACATTAGGGGGATTTACTGCAAGATATGTTTCACAGCAGCCCCTTATCCAATGAAAACTCATTGAAACACATGACAGTAGTATAGAGAAGCCAAAGGACCTTTTGAGGAAGAGGCAGGTCCCAGAAAGTCACCCTATGGAAAAAGTCAAAGAGAATTCAGTTTGATTCTGTGTGCAATCTGTTTGATAATTTCATTATTAATGCTTGTGAACATTGTGCTTTTTTCAGAAGAAAGACTTTTCTTCACAGTTTATACAGAATAAGAAGGAGTGATAACAAGTCTGCAGGCACTTATTGGTGGATAAGTAGAACTTAGGGAAAATTTAATAATAAAAATGATGCATATTAACAAATTGGTATTCTTCACTGTTGATATGACTGAGACTATACCTGAATACTGACAATCCCTATCCCTTGACGAGATTCTGTGAAAATATCAAAGTTATCCAAGTTAGGTTATAAGTCAGACCTAAATTCTCATAGTCTGTCTATGGAAAATGCATGCTATGAAAAAAACATATGTCACAGTCTTGAAATTTGGAACCCCATGAGGAGATAATATATGTCCACATATTAGGCACATTTCCTACTTTGGTTTATAATACTACGTCAGTTGAAAAGGAGTGGATTTTAATTTGCCCAAGCTCTAAGCGTCCAGCTCTAAAACTCAGAGCAGTTTTCTGTTACTTATGGGCAGGACTCATATGGAAGTTTTATGACATTCCTTTAAAAAACCATGATCCTACAAAAAGCTCTGAAGGTGAACAAAAAATAAATAAACAAAACCTCTGATAGTAAGCTTCAGTAAGAACAGTGTTCGATCACGGGTTTATCTGTGTCTGTCTTGGTCCCTTTTAAATGTATTTAAACTTCTCTTTAATTTCTCTTAGAAATTCATTAGTTGACACATGCTGTGTTTGTACAGATGTCTCTCTGCTCATATATGAGTGTGTGAATGAGTTAACAGGTTTTGAAAATTTAGCCTTAAGGTAAACAAATCACACTTTTTTTCTTCGTTTTGTTCTCTCCTCCCATGCAGCTTATTTGCAACACAAAGAAATCCATACCTCCGGTTAGATCTCCTGCAATTACTTCTGAAACTGCATATGAGAGGTATTCCAAAGGGTCTCCTCCTGTTAAGAGTCCTCAAGAGAGAGGTGGTTCAGAAGAGAAAGAATTTCTGGTGTGTGAATACTTCCCTGAAAGAAAAGCTTTAGTAATACTTCTGCAGTTTTGATCTATTCTGTATGTGGGTGGCTTTAGGTTGAAATTATTTAATGTTGCTAGTGACACTGGACTCAGTAGTGATTTTGCTGTAAAAGACTGAAAATAATTCTGTACAATTCTGCTCTTTGGGGGCTCTGTAGTGTGTTCTGTAGTCTCTGTAGAGCATTTTTTCAGTTTAAAGTTTTAAGTTTCTGAGTTTTGAAGTGGGTTGTTTTTTTTTTTTTGTTCCAAATTGACACTTGGTTTTTAGTAATTAGGATAGTTTCTGCAATCGAAATCTCTGATTTGTACACTGATTGGTACCAGTGTTATGTCTTGGTGTGCAGTAGGGCTAGATGGGAGGTCTGGAACTTTTTTAATATCATAAATCAGAGGTAGTGAATTTTCTCCTTACAGTGAAGCAGTATGTCTGTATTCTTTCCATGTCACCTGACTTTGCTTCCACTGGGCATACATCTTCCTTTTTTGCCTTTCTGAGTCAGCTCCCTTAGGACCTGTTCCAAAAAGCTGTCATTCTGGTTTTTTAGGAATCTTCTGTCCTGAGTTGTAGCAGGTGTGTGATGCTCCCAGCCATTCTAAGTCCTCTCACTACCCATCTTTGTTGCTGATAGAACAGAAAGGGCCATTATCAGACAAGGTGTTCATTAGGACCACTGCTGAGCAAAAGGTGTACTTAAAATGCAGTGCATTGGCTTAGTTTAAGCCATTGGTACTTCTGAGGGGATTGTTGGCTTGGAGGTTTTATCATTTAAAACTCAGACCTGCCCAGTTCTTTAAATCCCATCAGGGGATGAGAAATTTTGTTCCCTTTTGCCTCTTCAAGTAGATATGAAGAAAGCTTGAAAAGCCTGAGGCTTTCAGGAAGCATTTATCTGGTTTTAATATTGGAATTTCAGGGTTTTTTTTGAGAACAGCTAATAAATGAAGTAAAAGAAATAATGAGAAGGGAATTTTTGTTAAAGTGCCTAAAAAACTGATTGTTTATACCAATAGCTCGTCTCTGATGAATATCTTGAAAAAGTTTTGGGGGATTTTGGTGGGCTTTTTTTTTTTATTTGAATTTGAACAATATCTCTGAAGATCTCTAGCAGAATCAGAAGTCATGCATTGGATTTCTGAAATAATAAAATAATCAGGAAAAAAATCTTTGGTGTAAAACCCAAACAAATCAATCTAAACATTTATAAAACAATAAATATTTTAAAATTTGCCTTTTGAATTCAGGTTAGAATGTGCAGGTATTGTATTACTTTATTTCTGTGTTTCATGTTAAATTAATTTTGTAAAGTGGACAAAATGCATCATCTAGCCAGCAGAATGTTGCTCTCAATCTTAACTTTGGCATTTTGCTAGTTTATTTTTGTGTTAACAAAAGAATGTGGTATTCTTGTTTGAATTAAATATTCAAAACAATTAGCACTAAAATTAACTATTTGCAAG
Source organism: Chaetops frenatus (assembly GCA_013400775.1). Lineage (NCBI taxonomy): Eukaryota > Metazoa > Chordata > Aves > Passeriformes > Picathartidae > Chaetops > Chaetops frenatus. The sequence continues at coordinate 6,098 of VZTR01031431.1, read as the reverse complement.
AGCTTGATGTCAAAAGAAATATAAGGGTTTTCAGACTGTTAGCTAATGTGGTATTTTTAAAATTATCTTTGCCTTAGAGTAAGAGGGAAGAACCGTTTCAAAAACCAGCAGAAGATGGAGCAAAACAAGGGAGATCAGAACAGAAACATCCTAAACAAAATAATAAGCAACATATCACTCCAAAGCCCCTCACTTTACATACAAGTCGTGGGTATGTATAAAATAGGAAAACCTAGACTAGTGAGTAGGTGTACAGCAGCCCAGTATTTAGAATGATGGACTGCAGACCTTTAACCACACCATGCTGCAGTTGCAGGGGCAAATGCCCCTTGCAGCACTGAGATTGAACTTCTAGTGGATACATCTAAACCTGAAGTTAATTTCCATCCTCTTCTCTGAGTAGTGGAATTAGAAGATTTGTAACCACTTCTGTTCAGTTGAACCTTGTGATGCAATAATAGTAGTATTAATAAATTTAACATGAATGAAATAAAATCAGTGCAGTGCTGCTGCTAAACTTTCAGCAGGTGCTTTGGAAGTCATAGTCACCTTTCAAACTGCCCACTCCACACCTTAAAACTGTGGTGATTGTACTTGATGTCTGCTTATTCTGGTCTGTAAGGCCTTGTGTGCCTGCGTAACAAAAGCAAACACACGAGGTAAAGGAAAGTAATCTGTCCCGTTTAGAGTAATCTGACAGGCATGGAAATTAAGTGAAATTGTATGCTATTGAGGGTTATCAAAGTATCTTTTTATTTCTGCCACATGCCTGCATTGCAAGAATTGAACTAATATTTCCATTTCATACACATCTGAGATACATCAACAGCAGTAAAAACCAAGAAGTAAGCTTTAAAATGCATAGATTAATCCATCTCCTGTGTTTGTGCTTAAGGTATGCCCCAGCAATTGCTTTCATTCTTTGTGGCAGAAACTTTTCATTCTCAGTGGCATTAGATTAAAGATGGGAGAGGAGACTTACCTATCTGAATGCTGCTGGATATTAGGAATTGATAACAAAATGATTACCCAGAATTCTATGAAATAAAATTGCTTTATGGAAAAGTGACTGGATATAGTATAGCTAAAACCTTTAACTATTTGGTTTTCATACTCTTTGCAGTAGATTGTAGTCAATTATGCGGCGAATAATGTGCAAAATTCTTGATCATTTGCTGAGGCTCTTTTCATCTAAGGGCAAATTTCTGCCTCTTATGCCTTCAGTGCAGTAGCACAAGACAAAATTCTCTTAACAAATCCCTGGACAAATAGTCAAAATGTGAAAGTTCTCAATATGCAGACAGGATTTTTACTTGTATGCAAGCTGTGTTGCATGGCTTGCTTTTACAGCAAAATGACTGGGATCGAGGTACAGCAGTGTTGTGTTTTTTGTGTTAATTCATTGGTTTTGCAACCAAAAGTGAAGGATTTCTGCCAGTTTTAAACAAAAGTACATATTGAAAGAAGTTTTGAGTATAAAGGGGTTTTCGACCTTCATATTTTTCTTTTTACAAGGTTCATTTTATTCTCTGACTTCAGGCTTTTATGACCTATTTCTGAAGAAGGGCTGAAAAATAGGGCTTTTCCACCCTGTGCTGAATATATTAAAATTAAGTTGGTAATGTTCTGAAGCATTTTTAAATCCAAAAATGTCTTCAGATTTAATCTGATACATCCACAGTTCAGTGCTTAAAGACTCGAACTACTACTTATTGCCTGGTATAGGTTAGATGATGTTAATTTTTCTGTTTGTATGTGTGTGGCAGAAGGGAAAAATGAACCCATCTTTTCAAGTACTGAGGCCTTTTAAAGATCAAAGCCAGTTCTACATAGTCAGATAAATTATACTGAAAAGTGTTCTGGCAGTCAGATGTTTCTAGCCACAGCAGTTCACCCCACCCATATGCACAATGCCTTCAAAGTAGAGTTCAGGGAAGGAAATGTCTCAGACACATTAATGCTAAACAAGGCATTTTTACTTAAATATACCTTCATCAGTGACTTAAATCAAGGTCTCACACTTCGCATTGAAGTAATTGAGGCTGATGTGTGTATTATGTTCTGCTTATTGGCTTTCGGGGCAGAAGCTTCTGGTGGAAGTTCTGCAAGGAAAAAACAACAGGAGTAACTACTTGAAGGACCACCAAGTGTGAATGAGTATTATTAACAGCTTTCCTAGTTGTGTTGGTTTGATTTCTTGTTTGTGCATGTGTTTTTTGCATCTCACTGGCATTTAGGTGCAAGTATATTTATGCTTGTTGATTTAACTTTATCAGTGCTCTTAAAGAGTATTCTAGATATCAAACTTTACTCTTTTTTTCTCTCCTCATTCTGGATTTCATAGGAAGATGAACACTGAATATAGGTCAAAATTTTTGTCTCCAGCCCAGTATTTCTACAAAGATGGAGTTTGGTCTCGGATTAAGACTAAAGCTCACAACCAGGTGAGTATTTTTAGAAAATCTGAAGCCTGAGTATGCTTTGTATTTTGACTTTTAGATGCAAAAACTTGGAATTGTGGTATTTGTAAGGTACAGTTTTGAGATTGTAATGCTAATGACTCAAGCTCCCGAAGGTGAGTATACAAAGACAATTAGATTCTGACAAGTTAGTATAATACATAGGGAAAAAAAAAGAGATGATGAGACTAAAAAAAAAAAATGNAGCTGAATTCAGTCATACACAACATAATATTGAGAATTTTCCTTGCAAGTTTCAGTTAATCTGTGTATTTTCTTGTAGTTTATTCAGAACTTGCAATCCATATTATACTGTATTATTCTGTCATTTGACAGAACTGTGAAAATGCTGAGTAGCTTCAAGACCAGAACGTTTCTTAGCATTATTAAGTGTGATTTCCTGAGTTAGTCAAGGAAATCAATACCATTAATACTGTGCTAAAAAACTGCTAGAACTAGTTCTGCAACTCTCTGATTTCACTGAATTGACTTATTCTTCTCCCAGCTGATAGAGGGAGCCTTTTTGAGACACCTGTGCTCTACCTGTCTGGCAAATACTCGGAAATGCGAATTTCCTCATCAGTTTGGTCCACAGTGATGTGGAAGGTAGAACTAGAACAAATGATTTTAGAGTGCTGGGCTTTGAGATTTTGAAAATAAAGTTCTCTGAGAATTGCAGGAGTGGTCTGGTAGCTTTCAGTTCTGTGTTTTCTTGCTAGGTTTAATCTAGCCAGTGATTTTCCTTTTAGCAGAAAGAAATATTTATAGAATACATACAGAGTCTGCAATGAAAAATAGGTCTCGATATTTAAAGTATGAGATTATTCATAATCAGAGTTTTTGTCTGCAGCATGAGGTAATCCATTCTGTGTAAACAGCCTCAAGAGGATGCTAGAGGACTGAAAAGAAGCAATATTTTAATTTTTGTATGCATTGATATATGCATTAGATTTACTGTAACTAAGGTTGCAAAATGGTGTGAACTATTGCATGCAGCCTAAGTGGTAGAATATTCTGTAGAATATTATGTCATTTTTCTGGCATATAATGCTTTAATTTGTTGATGTTGCATCATGAAACATTCAAACCAGTAAGGAGCAGTGCTCAGCTTCAAGAGCAATTGTGACTGGAAGGCAACTAAAGGGTGGGCAACTAAAGATGCATTGCCTTGGGATATAGTAAGTTTGTGGCACAGTCAGCTGGGAGGAGGGAGGAGTCACTGCAGTACAGTTGAGGGAAAGAATGAGGAGACTGCAGGTGAAGGATGGATGTTCAACGTTACATGTGGCATTTAATTAGACTGTATGAAAATCAAGATTTTTGCACACTGTCAAGATGTCTTTTGAGTGCATCAGACTTTTTTCCAGAGATTTTCTTGCTGAAAAGGGAATTGCAGGAAAATAGAAAGAAGTTACTTGGCAGTAGGCATGAAGAATTTAAAAAAAAGATTGCTATGTCTTTTGGGGCCTTCTAAGTGAAGGAGATGGTCTGGTAGCTGGAAGAGCCAGATTAATTTAAAGACTGTAATAACAGATACTTGGTTGATGATGAATGTGTGTTGTGGGTTGAAAAGTGTTTCTTTTCCCAGCAAAGAACTTGACAACTTCCTTTAGGCCTGAGAGAACCAATCAGCTGGCCAGTTCTAAGATGGACACTGTTTAGCCACTTAAGAAGCTGAATGTGCCTCTGTGATTCACATTTAAGAAAGGAGAGGCCCAGGAATCGCTCTCTTGCTTCTGAACAGGTTACAGGGGGCCCGCACAGCCCGGCCAGGGCCGGGACCAGGCCCTCTAGGTCAGGCCCTGCCAGCTCTGTGGGGCTGGGCTGGGCCAGGCAAGGCCCACTGGGCCGGGCCTGGGCATGGCTGAGATCCTGCCGCAGCTGAATCCTGGCCTGGCTGCTGAGATCCTGCCCCAGCTGAATCCTGGCCTGGCTGCTGAGATCCTGCCCCAGCTGAATCCTGGCCTGGCTGCTGAGATCCTGCCCCAGCTGAATCCTGGCCTGGCTGCTGAGATCCTGCCCCAGCTGAATCCTGGCCTGGCTGCTGAGATCCTGCCCCAGCTGAATCCTGGCCTGGCTGCTGAGATCCTGCCCCAGCTGAATCCTGGCCTGGCTGCTGAGATCCTGCCCCAGCTGAATCCTGGCCTGGCTGCTGAGATCCTGCCCCAGCTGAATCCTGGCCTGGCTGCTGAGATCCTGCCCCAGCTGAATCCTGGCCTGGCTGCTGAGATCCTGCCCCAGCTGAATCCTGGCCTGGCTGCTGAGATCCTGCCCCAGCTGAATCCTGGCCTGGCTGCTGAGATCCTGCCCCAGCTGAATCCTGGCCTGGCTGCTGAGATCCTGCCCCAGCTGAATCCTGGCCTGGCTGCTGAGATCCTGCCCCAGCTGAATCCTGGCCTGGCTGCTGAGATCCTGCCCCAGCTGAATCCTGGCCTGGCTGCTGAGATCCTGCCACAGCTGAGTCCTNAGTCTCCATGGCATGGCAGGAGAGACTCCTCTCCCTAAGTGAACTGAAGAAAGACTATTTTAGAGGTGATAAACTGACTGAAAGTCCCAGGTTTTGTCTCTACATTGTTGATGTAAGGAGAAAATGAGGTGGGGGGAGGAGAAGTGTCTGAAGGTTTATTCTGGTTCTTATTATTTTCCTTTTAGTTCTGTTTATTAAACTGTCTTTATACCTTCTAAGGTTTTGAGCCTGCTTTGCATTTCTCCTAATCCTTATCTCACAGCAGAAAATAAGTAAATAAATTTAGTGGATGCACTGGTGTTAGGCCAAAATGCTCAACCCACTACATTAAATTGGTGCCCCATGTGAGGAGGTGAACTAAAACCACTACACTAATTGGTGTTTCTGCCCGGTTATTGAACTTAACCTGCTACGATGTGCTTCAATTACATACACATTTTCATGTGTGCATATCTACATTAAATCCTAGTATGAGCTCATATAGAAGAGACTTATAATTGCAATTACCTGAATTTCTCCTGTCTCCATTAGACTTCAAATCACACGTATGTGAGTATATGTTGTGTTTTAATCCAAGGAGGGAGCTGTGCCCCACACGACCAGTTGTTTACTCCCCCACAGTGGGTTGAGGGAGAAACTCAGAAGGATAAAATTGACAAAACCCCTGAGTTAAGATAAGGGTAGTTTAATAGGTAAAGCCAAAGCCATTTGTGCAGGCAAAGCAAAACCAAGGAATTCGTGTGCATACAGACTGGGAAACGAGATGCTGGAGGGAAGTGCCTTGGGACCTGGGGGTCCTGGTCGGTGGCAAGTTGAACAGGAGTCAGCACTGCCCTGGCAGCCAGGAGGGCCAACCCTTTCCTTGGGGACATCAGGCACAGCATCACCAGCTGGGCAAGGGAGGGGATTGTCCCGCTCTGCTCTGCACTGGGGCAGCCTCACCTTGAGAACTGTGTGCAGTTTTGGGAGCCACAAAATAAGAAAGATATAAAGCTATTACAGAGTGTCTAAAGGAGGGCAACAAAGATGGCGAAAGGCCTTTAAGGAGAAGCCGAATGAAGAGCCACTGAAGTCGCTTGGTCTGTTCAGCCTGGAGAAGAGGAAACTGAGGGGAGACTTTACATCACTACAGCTTCCTCAGAAGGGGAAACAGAGGGGCAGTCACTGATCTC